>JAULKM010063571.1:0-28217 GCA_032355605.1 Rubia tinctorum | reverse complement strand
CACAAATTGCCAATCAATTAAACACTTTACCACATGTGTCTTCACCATTACACCATAATTAAATTCATCACATGTGACTTTACATCTTCGACCCAATAGATTAGATTGATGTGTCAATGATGATCATTTAATCTAATTGTTCAGTTCGATGTATTTTGTTCGATTTGATTTTACAAATAATGTGTTCGTGATTTCGTTTGTGTTTCACTATTATGAGTTTCATTCTCGATTTGTGTTTTTCAAGATGTTTACATTTTGGACAATATAAATCGTGTTTTGGATAAAAAAACAAATGGCGTTACAACTGTTGTAGATCCTTTTTTGGCGTAATGATATTGATGTTGAAATGACCCGAGAGAGATTTTCAAACTCATAAATAATTATGAACCTCAATTAAAGACGGTTCTAATGAAACCGCCTTTTCATTCCGCATTTAGTAGAGCTCTCTTTACTAATGTAAATTTTCGATTTTGTTAAGATAAATCTCACATCGATTTTTTTACAAAAACAATAACTAATACTCTATATATGTTCTTGGTCATATGCACTAAATACCAATTAATTTTAAAATAGAAGTCCAAAATACATTAAAATTTAACGGAATTGCTTTTAGCACGAGATTTCAGGAAGGAGTAACAAATTTCCTGTGCTGAAAGACAAATGGGCAAAAAATCATAAATACTCTTATCATATACTATATCGTATAATGTTGTGATTTTAGGTGAAGGGAATGTGGTGCGCTGGTATGGGGATTTATCAGCACCGTTTAATACCATGTCAAATGTGAGCGACCGCACAGATCCTCCATAGAATTGAGTACCCATTAAAATCTCCATAGAATTGAGTACCCAATTTTTAATGCCCCTTTAATATATAGGGTTGTATTTAATAAATAAAAATAAAAATATATAAGGTATGTTTTCTTTCCTTTCCCCCAAACCGATTGAGATTACCCAACACATTTATAAATTTTTTTGCAAACTCTACTAAAAGATGGATTATTTTGAAAGAAAATTTAAAAGATTTCACCCTAAAATCATTGTCGTCCACGTTGAAAGAGTCGTATTCATATTGTTAAAGTTATACGAAAACTTTACTACAATTAAGTGATGATGATAATGATTCTAAAATAAGAAATAAAACTAAATCATTGGCGTTCAATGAGTTTCGTGATTTTGAGTTTCTTATGGCAATAACTATTTGGTATGATACATTGTATTCGGTTAATGTGATTAGTAAACATTTGCAATCAAAAGATATGGTTATTGATGATGCTATTATAAAATTAAGGAATTTTTTTTTATTTTGAGAAATATAGAGAAATCGACTTTTCTGATGCTATGGATACAATTAAAAAAATTGCAATTGATATAGTTATTGATCCCATATTTTCTGAGAGACGTGAAATTAGAAGAAAACAACATTTTAATGAGAGTGTTGTTGATGCATTCGTTGTTGTTTCACAAATTTTGAAAGAATCATTTAGAGTGAATTATTTAGTATATATTATTGATCAACCAATTGCTTCACTTCTAGATTTGAAGAATATTAACAATATGATAATGTATTTGGTTTCTTATTTACTTCTGATAGGTTACACTCTATAGATGATATTCAGCTAAATTATTGTTGTAATATTCTTGAAGCATCTCTTAAAAACACAAAACAATATGATATTGACGGTAATGAATTGTTTATGGAGTTAAAGCTACTTAGAGAATTCTTGCCCAATGAAAAAATGAGGATTGTTGATATTTTGAATTTTTTGAAACATATGGAATGTTTTCCTAATTCTCTTATTACATATGGAATTCTGCTAACTATTCCCGTGACTGTTACTTTTGTAGAGAGAAGTTTTTCAAAAATTGAAATTGTGGAGTCTTATTTGCGCTCGACAATGTTATAAGAAAGACTAAATATACTACCATTGATAGCAACCGAGAATGATTTGTTGGAGAAAATAATTTATGAAGAATTAATAGATGATTTTGGTTCGAGAAAAGATGGGAGGATAGCATTTTTCGTATAAATTTTTACTAGTATATAAAAAACTACATTGTACTTGAATAAATATTTGATATATATATTTATATATATATGAAGGGTTCAATTCACACCCTCATTTTTACACCAATGTTTACACCGAATCCTAACCAACCATCTAATATAATCTCATGGGTGAGATTATTTTACTTAAAAATATATTTAATGAATAAGTGAGATTAGATTAGATGAATAGTTAGGATTTTGTGTAAAAATTGGTGTAAAAATAAGGATGTGAATTGAACTCTTCCATGTATGTGTGTGTATATATATGTGTGTGTGTGTGTGTGTGTTTGTATATATATATATGAGTGTGTGTGTATATATACATATATATATATAATCTCTAAGAGGGTCTCAGATCAATTTTTTTGGAAGGAACTCCGTAATGTTTGAGATGACCCTGGCATTTATGATTTGCATTTCCGATGCTTCGAACAAAGCAACTTGTTGCTCCGATGACTGCAACATATTAAGATGTAACGGCGGTGATGTTCCTCCGATGATTCCAGTGGAGTTCACAATCTCATCCGAGAATACTCACGAAGATTTCTACGACGTTAACCTCGTCGAAGGTTACAATGTGAGCATGGGTGTTTGGGCCTTCAATGGGTCGGGCCACTGCAGGTACACTGATTGCATGGATGACATGAACGAGAATTGCCCATCGGAATTGCAGGTCAGGGATTCTGAGATGGATGAGGTAGCGCACCGCCGTAATTTTGGGGGGAGAGAGTCGACGGTTCTGGAAAGGCGAGAAAATAAAATATGGTAGCGTTTTAATAATTGGACTTATTAAATGTAGTTATTAGGCTGGTTGAGCTTAATTGAGAGCTAGATATCGATTAGGGCTTCTAATCAAACAAATAATAATTGTAATTAGAGTATTTTCCCAGGAATTCTTATATCATTTTCTTTGCAATGAAAGGAAATAAATTTTGAGTAGACGGAACCATTCTATTTTGGTTCTTCTCCACATTCTTATCGGGTGATCCAAGAATTTGCCTATGATTTTTTCAATTAATATTTCAATATAGAAAAATCTCATTATTTCTTCACCGCGAGCCGCTGTTATGTTAGGAAAAAGACGCAAGAAAGTAGATTTTTTTTTGAAAATCTTTCAAAGACGTTGGAAAAAATGTTGAGCAGTGATTATAATAAGTAGTATTGACATACGATCTAACTATAAACATAAAGAGGAGTAAAAAAATTTAATGTCCACACAAACCAAAGTTACCAAAGAAGCACTAAGTTTTAAGATATGTTTTCGCAATGTGCAATTGTGCAGAGTGCGAAGTTATGGTTGCTTTTGGTCCGAGTGGGCGGGCCAAGTTAGCCGACAAATCCCTGTTCAACGGGCAACGTGCGGGTCTTGTCAAGATTGTGTGCAACAATTTTCCAGTCAAAATACTTCATTCTGTTCATAAATATTGACTCACTTACTTTTGACACTTGAATTTAGAAAGGTAAAATTAGTGGTTAATAATGCATTGAAAGAAAAATAAATTGTGTGGATGAAACAACCATTAATTTACCCAAAAAAAGAAAGAAGTCAATATTAAAAAACTATCTCAAAGGGGAAAGTGAGCAAATGTCTAAAAATCGGAGGGAGTAGTTTTTTTTTAATTCCAAAATTATTATTTATACAAATTATGGTGAACAAGATCCTATCTCGTTTTCAGCAAATTCGCAATCCCCAATTGCCCACTACCGTAGGATTCTAACATAATTGCAACAACAACATGGTGTTGTATTTTTTAATTAAAAAAATCCTCTTGGAAATAATAAATTAAGAGTCCGTTTCTTTAAATACGAATTTTTCATAAGTCATGGAAAAACTAAAATTTAAATGGTAAATTAGAAAAAATAAAGATAAATTTTTTGGATTGCATTACTCGGATAATAATTTTTATAACTGCTGCATGTTACATAGTAAATTTGTAATATTGCAACTAAAATGTTTTACCTTTTTATTATTTTAATTAAACCCTCTCTTTTCATAAACATGTGAAAATGAGTTTTCCCAAGGATTTTTCATAAATTCATTCATTTTAATAAAAATATATTAACACATAACTCCATCCAGCTGCCAGTGCCAGTTCTTTATGGAGGTAGAATTAATAAAAACAAAAGACAACGAGAATATGTACACTTTCCTTTATTTATTAACGAGTAAAATGCTTAGATGACCCCCAGTTCTTTGGAAAGTGCAAATATAATCCTATGTTTTTCAAATGTGCTAATGTACCTATGCTGATTTTCAAAAGTGCAGATATACCCATGGCCGGCTAAAATATGTAAACTTATACCCGAGTACCCTTTTTTTCCTCCTATTTTTTTTGGGTACAACTGCATACTTCAATGATTTTGGGTACAGCCGCACATTCAAAAAACTCGAGGTTATATTTGCACATAACAAAGAACTGAGGGTCATATACGCACTTCATTCTTTATTAACTTACAAAAATCTTCTGAGAAATAGAAGTCTTCGTATATAGGCCGGAAGGAAAGCGGGTAACTTAAAATTGGTAAACCGAAAAGAATAAATTATTTTTTTGTCTCCAACATATATCGTAATATCATCTCTTAGTCTCCGATGCCAATACCGCTTCCTTTCAATATCTAAGAAATTCAAAAGGGTTATTTACATTTATAACCCTGAATTTTGGCTGAAAGTGTCAATATAACCGTGCAATCTTATAAAGTGAAAAAATAACCCTAACTTATTATTGTATGTGTCAATCTAACCATAAATTTTGAAATAATTGTTCCGATATACCCAAATTCTATCTTTCCGGCGTTGACCGTGTAAATTCCGGCGAATAGAAAAAGGAAATGACTAAAATACCCTTGAACTAAAATCTATTTTTTTGGCCGAAATACCCCCTCAGAGTTATACAGGATTATTTCAGCACATAGTCAATAAAGCCAGGGTTATATATGCACTTCCGATATAAAGACAGGGTTATTTCAGCACATAGTTAATAAAATGAAGACGCGTCCTCTTCCCTTTCTCACTTCTCACGATCCCAAAGTCGTGACATCTCCCCATTTTAGTCGCTGCCGTCGTCGGAAACTTCCCCTGTACTTCGCCATGGGCTACCTCAGAGTATAATTAAGGGTTGTTGCTTCCCTTGTGATTAAGGTGTGATGGTTCCCCTGTCAATTCCATTACCTCATAGTACTTTCCCTGTACTTTTTAAAAATTGAAATAGCCCTGCTTGAACTATTGTGTAAGGGCACTTCACATATTTTGAAGAGACTGTAACAATGAAATCACAGCAAAACAACATCAATATCAATTTTAATCCATGCCCAATTTTCCAAAAAAAAATTTATTTGCCAGAAATCAGACCTAGGGCTCACATACGACGGAGAATTGTTTTTTACCTGCGACGGAGAGTCGAAGCAAGGCCGCTGGATGTGTTATTCAAGGAGGAAGAAATGAGGGAGCCTCGACGGCGGTCGGGCGGAGGAGAAATGGGAAGAGGAGAAATTCGGAGGAGAAGCGATCAGGCGATGCCTCGGTTTCTGTGCTTCGGGTTGAAGAAAGCATGCAGAAGGGTGGAGCAGGAAGAAAGTCTAGGGAAGAATAGAAAATGCAATAAGAAAATATGAGAAATGAGAAATAAAGTAAGGGCCAAGGACGTCATTTCATATTTTGTGATTTTATCCTTTTTTAAAATAAGGGCAAAACGGTATTTTCACCTAATTTTGGCAGTAAACTAGTTGACTAAAAAGTCATCGTGGTCAAGGGTTATTTTAACACTTTCTGAGATTGCAGGGTTATATTGACACTTTCAACCTAAAGTATGGGTCATTTTAGCCCTTAGACCTTTTTTAATTCAAGGGCAAAAATGTATTTTCCTTAAAATCCGGTCATAAATCAGTTGACTAAAAAGTCAAATGAGTCAAATGTTATTTTGGCACTTTCTGAAATTGCAAGGTTATATTGGCACTTTCAGCCTAAAGTTAGAGTCATTTTAACACGTAACTCGTTTTTAATTAAAACTCCTCTGATGTATCTTTTTTTAAATTAAAACCCAGCCCTCATGCGTTTCCTTATTCTTCTATGATTCACCGCCGCTTGAGCTGCCCCGATTATCAGCAGCTACTGGTTTCCCGACAGTGGCGTAACGATCATGGACATCAACTCGGCTGTCTTTAAGCACCCCTTCTGCACATTGGCTGATCTCAATTTCCTCCGCCAAATGCGCCCCCTTCGCCCAGTTCTCCACCGTCGTCCGCAGAGAAACCCGTTGGTGAAGACCCTTCTCTCCATCGGCAGCAGAGCCTCTGACGATGCGGCGTTAGCCTCTGGCGAGTCAGGCGAGCTCAAGGAAATCCTTCATCGATCCGCTATAGCCCTAGCCTAGAGCCACATTTTCAACGCCCTGGATTTGGATCCTCCGAAGACGACGAAGCCTTCAATTCCTTCATGGATTTGGAGCCTTCATCGATTCTGCCTTCTCTCCATCGGTGGCGGAGCCTCCAACGACGCGACGAACCCATGGCGAGTCAGGTGAGCTTGAGGAAATCTCGTGTCGGTTTGGACCAGAAGTACCCCGTATTGGGTTCCGAGATGACCAACAGGTGCGGGGACCGCCCTATCATTTTTGAAGCATGAAACAAATTTGGAAAAAAATGGGTCTCATATATAATAATAAGAGCGTTATATTTGTAAAATGAGACCTCATATGTAAGGGAAAAAATAATTATTGAGACAGTTAATTATAAGATATAATATTTACTAACTTTTTCTTATGTATAGTAAAAAAAATGAGGCCCATGTATAACAAAAAATTTGGGGGCCTGAGGCAAACATTTCAGTTGTCTCAGGTCTAGGTTGGGCCTGCAGACATGATGGAGCAGTTTCCAGGACGATGGAGTCGGGTAGGGCGACGGGGGATATATTTGGTGGCGGTGGGTGTGGTGGGGCGACGGAGTGGGAGCATGGAATGAAAAGGCGAAGGGAAAAATGAAAAACGGAATAGGAAAAAAGAAAAGGAAAAAGGGGAAATAGAAAATTGTCAATTTTGCCCTTAAATTGATGTTTTGAGCTGATGGAATAGCCACGATTCACCAGTTTCATAAGTTGAGAGGACCAAAGTGTTAAAAAAAGAAGATAATGAGTCAAAGGTGAACGATCGTAATAGTTCAATAGGCACATAAGACATTTGCTCTATTCGATATACATAAGCTCATTGTCATAAGAAAAGACTAGTATTAAACAACCTTATATATGAAATCCGTAAAGTAGCAAAAAATGAAATCCTAACTACAATATCTATTTATGTCTAGTTTACTCTTACTCATATTGTAAATTACCAAGATACCCCCATTGAAAAATTCGACATAATCTCATATATGTACTTTATTGTTTTGTTTTTATTTTATAATTTTATTTTTAATATTTAAAATGTTACTTATTATGTCCCAGTTAAATTAAAACATATTGACTCTTCCCCCCCCCCTATTGATTGGAATATTTTTCTACCATCAATATCTTTAGTTTAAAACTAGAAATTATTAAAAATATGATATTTTGAAAATGTATGTTTTTATGAATTTAATAAGATCCCACGTGGAGATATTTTATGTGGACAAATGTTTTAGTAACCCCAGTTCTATTATTAGTGCATATATGATCCTCAATTTTTCAAAAGTACAATCCTACTCAAGACCAACATTGACTTTGAAAACTGTAACTCTGGTCTCAAAGACTGTCATTGATTTTTTTTAAAAAATCACGTTAACTAGAATAAAAAAGATGAATTTATCCCTAAGTTAGTTTCAATTTTTTTCTCCCCTGGAGATGTGGGCTCACTCATTTGGACGACTAACCAGGATTTTGTGCAGAACTCACTAGTGGAGAGTACTTTCGTTAAAGGTAGGAATCAAAGGCAGTTCTTTCAAATATTTGAGGAATTGCCTTTAAAGAGAGGGTTTCGAGTTCAAAACTCATTAATTTTGGCTCTCCTCCATTTTAAAGGTGGTTCATGATTGATTAAATGTGTCTTTAATAGACATCGATTAAAGATGGTTCTATTGTAGAACCGCCTTTAATGGGCTGCCTTTGTTGGATTACTTAGCCCAACTATGTAAAGACTTTGTCAGATTAAGGTTTCACTCTCATATTTCCTTTGTCTTTTTTTTTCTCTCTCTAACATTGTCTCCTGTCTGTCGCTCTCCTTAGTCTTTTTTCCCTCCACCTGTTTTCCACCTCCTCTCCACTAGGGCCGTCAAATGGGTCGGATCACCCGATGGATAACCGTTATCCATTTGCTATTTTCACTTATTGGATAAAATTTATTGGATAATGACTGATTGGGTTAATGGATAAAATTGGGTTGCAATTAATGGGTTGAGTTGGGTTGGATAACATGTTACTCGTTGGATAATTTTGGGTCGGGTTGGATTGGGTTGGGTAACGGGTGACCCGTGGATAATTTCTTATCATAAGATAGCAATTTTTTATACAAGTTGGGATAATTTAAGTGATAATTTAAGTAAATTGGGTAGACTGATAAATAACCCATTGGGTCAAAATAAAGTGACATGTTGGGTCAAAACTAAATGACCCATTAAATAGAAGTCAATTAGTTGTGTTGTAAACGAATCGAGCTGTAAATCATAGGCACCGATGTAAACAAACAGAACTGTTCACGAAAAACTTGCGAACAACTCAGTCAAAACTTGACTCGATTTTTATTTAACTGAGCTCGAGCCAAGCTCTTACAATATTCAAGTTCAAGCTCACTAATATTGTTCGTAAAGTTCATCTAGCCAATATGATATATATTTAATATATTTTTATTATATAATATTTTATAATGTACGTAAAAAAATAAAATATATTTAATAATGGCTCGAGTTAGAGATCGAGCAAAATTAATTTCATTCTAATTCGAGTTCGAGCAAAAAATTTACCAACTCGATCGAACTCGAGTCGATCTCGGGAGTGAAACAAGCTGAGCTCGCATTGAGGGTTTTTTTAGTTTGGCTTGACTCATTTACAGTTCTAATCTATTTGAGTTCAAACCAAATTAATTTCATTCAAACTTGAGCTCGACCCAAAATTTTACAAGTTTGATCATAATCTATCCGTGCTCAAATTAAGAGTTGTTCGAATTCGTCTCGAGCTTAAGATATTTTAAACCAGCCAAGCTCGAATTTGATTTGACCGAACTCAAGCTGAGATCGAATAGTATTTGAGACTGAGCTTAACTAGTACTATTTGTTAACTTCGTCGAGATTATCAAACCAACATAATTTTTGTATATTTGATATACTTTTATTAAATATAACATATTATAATGTATGTAGAAAATTAAAAATATATTTAATCGTGGAACAAGTTCGAGCTCAAACACGAGATCGAGTCAAGATTTTACAGGTTTGATCAAACTCAAACACAAACTCAAGCCAAATTAGTTTCACGCAAACCTAACCTGGAACCAAGATTTAAGAGGTTCGATCAAACTCAATCCGAGTTCGAGCTTGAGATATTTTAAACGAGCCAAGCTGAGACTAAGGGTTTTTCGATCTCGGCCCGATTCGACAATTCAGGCCAAAACCACGACCCAATAACCCAGATTGAAAGTTCTAAATATGACTAATCATAAATCAAAACCTTCCCTAATAACTCAGGGTTGAAACCCAAATCAAGTTACTCGAGGCAGGGGAAGAAGAATATAGGGAGAAAAAAATTGAATGATAACTTTTTAGGTTAATTATGTAATGACTTATTGGGTAATGACTTATTATATTAATATTTTTTAATCCATTGGGTCATATGAGTTATCTCATGGGTTATCCATTTAATAACCCAACTCATTTGTGATCCAACCCATTATGATCCATTAATAAATGAGTTAATTGGATAATGACTCATTAGATAATGAGTTAACTGAGTTTGGATAATGGGTTAATCCAAATCACCCATCATACTCCTCTCCACTTGCTTCCTAATGTACTCCTCTCCACTTGCTTCCTACCCTACACCTATCCATCATATCCACTATATGCCTCCTCACTATCAACCTATAGTCTCCCCTCAGCTCTTCACCACCATCGCTTCAACCCTGTAAAAAATGTCGCCTAACCTCTGCGTTCGCAAAATTGCAGATCAGTAATGAAGGGATATGAAATTTGCATATTTGTAATGAGCAGATCGGATCTCAATCAAAGGCAGATTTTGTACATCCTTTAATTGTAAGACACTTGAAAAGTTCCTTTTGTGGTATGATGGAACCGCCTTTAATAAACTTGTTCTACACCGGTGACTCATGAACACCCCTTCCTCCTCTGCAGCCTTCACTATCTCCACCACCACTTTGATACTGTTGCCGAAGTCCATGAAGTTTGGCACCCACACCACATAACACACCTCAAACGCCAAACACTTTTTTTCTAGCTCTGATTCACACCTCTAACACCAAATTCAACCAAATTTGATAGGTATTTCCCAGTAATCACAATGAGAAGAAAGTGATTATCAACTCAACCAAAATAATTGCTGAATTGATATTTTTTTTGCAGAAAACACCAAATTTCATAAGTTTTTCACCTCAAATTTAGAAGGAAAAAAATGGCCCAACGATATCCACATAATCTTGATGTAGCCGACCGGCATCTCATAACACTCCTTAAGAATGACTTCATAGTCGAACCCCTCTAGAGGCATGCCGGTCTCCCAGTGATCTTCAATACAATCTTCTACCAAATTAACACCGCCTTGAAGCAATCATCAGGGTGGATTCTAAAGAATATGGTGGCATTTTCTTCGACCACCTTCTTCGTCTTCTCCAACCCTTCTTTATTTTTGTCTTTTTCGACCACCTTTGCGTCTTCTCTGACCACCTTCCCCGTCTTCGTCTTCCTCAAGGTTTGTCGCCGCCCAGACTTCTAGTATTGGCCCTTTTTCGTCGGTATTTGCTAACTATTGACTGTTGATAACTTACTTCCTCATCGGCGCTAGAGAATACAATGGTGTACAACAGAAAATGATGGGACTGAAGAGCTCCCTGTTCTCGTCTTCAAGGTCCAAGTCAATGTGCTAATAGGGGCGGAACTACAAGGGGGATGGAGGGGGCTTCAAAGCCCCCCCACTGAGACAAAAATTACGGGGAATTTGGGTAGTAAATATTTTTAAAAAATATTATCAACCCCTCTAATAAGGGAAAAATGATATTTTTTACTGATAAATTAGCTCCCACTATATTTGTATCCTGACTCCGCCCCTGCGTGCTGGTATTTCATCAAAACAAGGGGAAAGTGAAGCTAAGGATGGTTGGGGGGAGCGACATTTTCCCAGGGATAGCTCGAGGACATGGGGGGAGTGGAAGACTGAACAACGATTAAGTAGATGAAGGAGACAGTTAGGCAGAGAATGGCGATGGGTTCATAGAGGTTGGGCTCAGTCTTATTAAAAGTTCTCCAGAAAACTAGTTATCCACTCGAGGACATGGAGCTTCAAGATAATGGATTGAAAACCCTCGAGGTGGTGATTTGTTTACTTGGCTTAATTAACAATCGAGGTAACACCCTTCGAGCATTATCTATAGACTCGAGGGGGTATCCAGTTTTCTCATTCTTAAACTCTAATAGAATATGATAAGATACGTGTGCTCATCTATCTGCGTACACAAGCACATGAAGATCGGTTTTTCTAAAAAGGCATGAAGATATTCTTGCGACTTTTCAAAAAAAAGTTTTCGAGATAATCATTACCTTTGCCACCATTTCATCCTTCTTAATTGCTCACTTTCTTCTCAACTTTCCCTCACTTTATTTACCAGGTGCTTCACAGAAGAAGTAATCTTCCAAATATCTTTCTTACTCTCTCCAGCCATCATCTTCATCTTCTAGAAACCTCCCCCTGAAACAATTAAGTTTCATTGCTAATTTCTTCTTCCTTTTTTTTCTTCCCCTTTTTCTGTTAACGGCTAGTTTTGGTGAGGAATCTGTTGAGAGGAGGTTGTCCGGTTCGGTTAGGCCGGAAGGGGAAAAGGTTAATTCGCCGGAGGGGTGAACTCTAATTTTGAGGTTAACAACTCCGATGGGTCGCAGTGTGATCTTGACAAGGAGGATAACGTTATAGGCTGGACTGATTTTAACCCAGATGGTTGGCCCATCACCGACATGCCTAATCAGGGATTTTAGGTGTTTAGCCTCCGCATTATGGCAAACCCTCCGTGAGGTCTCCCGTTGCCGGAGAAGTTGGGTTTTTTCCCCATCACACGAGGAGGAAAGGGTTGAATCTTCACCGCTCGAGGAAGGAGAGGGAGAAGGAGAAACATCTCCCGAGGAGGAGACAGAGGTATATATCGACGAGCCTCCATCCTTGAGGGCACCAAAAAATATTTCAAAAACTATCTCCTTGATTCCTTTAGGCCAAAAAATACCCCCAGATGTAGATTTACAACCTTTAAAGGCAGATGAATCCCCTGATAACTTTCCTACAGGTAGAGCAATCATATTTTTGAAATATATTTGTTCAGGGCTTTGCTTCCCCTTCTCTCCCTTGTTCCCCAAACTCCTCAAAGAATTCCAAGTTAGTCCAACACAAGTGCATCCCAACGTTCTAGCGGTTATCATGATGTTCCTGATGAGGTTTCACAAATTTGGGACCAAACCAAGGTATAGGTTGCTCCATTTTTTGTATAGTGTATCTTATAGTAGCATATCCGTAGAGAATACCATCACGTTCATCGGGAGAGAAAAGAAACATAAAGTTTTCGTCATTTCTTCCCATTAGGGTCAGTGGAAGAGCCGAAGAAAGGGGATTACCTTCAATTGCATGAAATACAAGGTTCCTCGATGGAACTCGGACATAAAAGTTGAGTCCTCAAAAGGAGGAAAATACTCATACTCTAACTGTCTCAAGGATGATAGAAAACGCCTTCTAGCCTCGTCCCT
This sequence comes from Rubia tinctorum, assembly GCA_032355605.1. Classification (NCBI taxonomy): domain Eukaryota; kingdom Viridiplantae; phylum Streptophyta; class Magnoliopsida; order Gentianales; family Rubiaceae; genus Rubia; species Rubia tinctorum. The sequence continues at coordinate 15,254 of JAULKM010063571.1, read as the reverse complement.
GGATTATAGCAAATTTTCCAGTCCTGATAAGGCTATCAGTGGCTTTATCTGGCCACCCCAAATTTATGAAGAATATGTATATGAGAATCTACAAAAAAAATAAAGTGTCGTCCAGTCTATAAGATCCTCCTCTCAAGGATATTCACCAAAAAACCAAGAAGCGAAAGAGAGAACCCAGACCCATCTCAGGAGCCCCCTCTCGAGAACTCTCCTAACGATTTTAGACCCTTAAAAGTCTCCGAATGTTTTAATGAGTTTTATTACTTTGTTTCTTTCTTCTTCTGCTTCTTATTTCTAACCTTATTTTCTTTTTTCCCCGATGGGCATCGGTTCAGCACCAACCTAGAAGAAAGACAGTTCGAAGGGTGGCCCCTCTGCCCCCTCGAACCAAACATCCACCGTTCCTGTGGTGGGTGTTGAGAAGACCGCCCAGGAGAAAAGATTGGGCACCAATACTTATTCCACAAGGAACCATCGCCAAAAAGTTGGAGGCAATAGTAGTTAACTTCTCTCTACATCCCAGCAGACCACTAAACAGACTCTCTCTTCAAACACTTTTGAAATTACCTCGAGTGTTCTCGCTATTAATGAACAGGTCCCCGAGGCCTTTACCAGCAATCCTCGGGTTAGCCTCTATTTTCCTCCTTATTAGTTATTTGCTACTCTTACTTTAGCAACTGATATTTGTAATTCTGATTGTTTTGCTATACCTTAGGCATCCCAACATCTTGGCCAAGTGACCAAAGGCTTGTCTTCCCTTTTGCAAGTATTGGGCTCCGATCATGGTTTACTGCACGAGAAGATCAAACAAAAAGAGATCGAGAACTCTAAGTTAGCAGAGGATCTCGAGGCCTCAAAGAAGAAGATCATCGAACTCGAGGCTGTCAATGGGAATACCACCCTTAAAAAAGAGGCCCTCAAACAAAGGGTGAAGGTGGGTGAAGATCCGAAGGCCCAGACTCTTCTGCTCGAGGCTTTCAAAGAGAAGTTTATGAACAACACTGAGATGTTTGATTTCTTTGTCGAGCTTCTTGAGCTTGTGAAGAAGCTAGGTCGCAGCTTCCTGGTCGAGGATAAGATGAAACCATGACTGGCTCCCTCTTTGTCTAAGGATGACATGAAATTTCTGGAATTCTTCGTCAAGCCCGGCCTTGTGAATACTCTAGATACAAAATAGGATGAGGTGGTCAAGAGGGGAAGTTTGAACTTTACGCTGATGAACTAATTGAATTCAAGTGGGTGCTTTCATAATGCTGAAGGGATTCGAGCCCTTACCCCGTGATGGTGATAGTTGGCGCAATTCAACAACCAGCTTCCGAGGAGAAGACTGCGGGGAACTAAATTCAAGCTATTGTCAAGAAGGATTCTAATAGGATAGGTATTTGAATGTAAAATTTTCCTATATTGGCCTCCTCATGTAAATTTTACTTCTTTAGTGAAAGAAGTGTTCTACTTATTGGTTTCTCTTTTGAATTTTTTTATTTTTTATTTTTTGTAGTGTAAATCACTGGTAAGGCAGCTGGAATGTATTTACAAGGAACTCTCTGTCACTCTAATAGAGCTAAGTGAGACCAACAAGCATCTAATGAAGTTAATAATAGATCTCGCCAAGTGTAATGACGAAAATGACTCTTTTCATGAGGAAAATCAACGACTTGAAAATGAGTTAGAACTGTGGAAAAAGGGTGAACACCTTTCCTTTAAGAACCTGCTAGAGGATTGCAAGGCCACAAAGTACAATTGGGTGGTGCCTCTTGAGGTTGTCACAAAAATTGTGATCCCACCGAGCATGATTATCAAGAGACAATTCATCATATAACCAATCAATTCAGATCTTTAAAAAGATGTCTGGTCAATGCCAATAGGCTTCCCATCTCGAGGTTCGTCTTATGCCTAGTCGGTCTGAAGCATATAAATTAAAATCCCAAGTAAAAGAAGTGGTACAGCTCCACAAGGTGGCTTTAGGCGAGATCGAGAGGTTGGAGGAAGTTTTAGCACAAAAGAGGACATCGGCTGAAGAAGATCCCTCATTTGTTTTGTTCATTCTTTCTTAAAATACTTGTCCTTTAGAAGAAATCACATCCTCCAATCTAAAAATTAAGGAATTGGAGGAGAAGGTTGACCTATGCAATGTAAGTCTTCGAGCCCACTCACTATACGACGGGATCGCCAACCCAAAACTTGTGGATAATAAACTTTTGCTTAGATTTTTATATAGGGCTTCCCACTATTGGATCGTTGATCTTCAAGTAGACAAGATAGGGACTGACCAGGAAAAATCAGCCTCAAATGCTATCTTAGAGTGGATACAAGAGTTAGGGCTCCGTGATCCCCCCTCGAGGCATCGAAGGTTCTCAGCTTCGAAGACAAGGGCCAAGAAAGGTGATAAGAACTGAGGATCTTTAAGTAATGCCCTAAAATAATATGTGAAGAAGCATTGTAGAGAAGAATGTGTTAAGGCAAAGGAGTCCGAGCATAACCCCTCATCTAAACATCCCCGGTAAAAAACAAAGATAGATCCATCTGAGTACCCTGAAGAGGAACAAATGAAATATCTTTAACGTGCTGCTGTGGGTTAAGATGGAAGAGCTTAAAAAACTAGAAGTAAGGTTAGGAAAGTTAGCCCCATAGAATATAGGTCCTCTTCCTCGTGTTATTGGAAAATTCTTTCTTTTGTGACTGTACTTGTAACTAATATAATATAATGTCTCTAGTGTAATTTATAGTAAGAATTTTATCATTGTCATGTACTCAGAAGTTAATCAGCAAAGCTCAAGAAAAATATGAATGCTCACATAAACTGTATTGCTTATCTACAAAGAACGTTAATTATAAAAAAAATGAGTAGAAAGCATAATCGAATAGATCATTTTGCTTGTCAGCAAAAGCATTAAAGATGGACTATTAATCTCAAATAGAATTGAGTAAATTATCATCATTCTCCACCAAATGTATCATTCAAAATTGGCCTTAAAATTACATCATGAGTGACACTTATCAGCATATCACCAGATCATCAGTCGCAGCACGTAGCATACGAGGCTGGAATTTTTACAAAGAGTGTCATTTATTAGCATATCACTCATATTTTCGAGAGTGCCTATTATTAGCATATCACTCATTTCATTGAGAGTACCGCTTATCAGCATAGCACTCTTGTCTTCGAGAGTGCTGCTTATCGGTATAGCACTCTTGTCTTCGGAAGTGCCGCTTATTAGCATATCACTCTTGTCTTTGAGAGTGCCACTTATCAGCATATCATTCTCGTCTTCGTGAGTGCTACTTATCAGCATATCACTCATGTTTTCAAAGCTGGTAGTACTTACTCAAGTTGGTAATGTTCCATCTCCTTGGCACTCGGACTCCATCCATAGTTTCAAGGACATAACTACCTCCCAGGTATGCTTCCAACACCTTGTAAGGATCTTCCCAGTTAGCATCTAACTTTCCTTCAGGTTCACATCGAATTTTCTCATTCTTTCTTATCACCAAATCTTCTGAAATGAATTGTACTTTCTTCACTCTTCTGTCATAGTAACGCTTGACTCTCTCTTTCACCTTAACTTTGTGTATTAATGCCAATTCTGGTTTTTCCTCTACCATGTCGAGGTCCAAACAACGATTATCCTCATTTAGTGTCTCCTCTGCTACTTCCATCAACCTTGGGCTCGGGACTCCAATCTCTGCAGGAATCACTGCTCCAAAGCCATAGACTAAGATGTACGGTGTTTCACCGGTAGCAGAGGACTCAGCTATCCGATATGCCAATAAAACACTGGGTATATCGCATATTCAGTTTCCTTCAGCCCCCTCGAGCCTGGTTCTAATACCATTCACTATCGTTCGTTTGGTTACCTCCACTTGACCGTTGGCTTGGGGATGGTAGACTATTGTTACCTCACCAATTTTTTAACGGATCCTAAACGAACTGTGTCCCATTATCAGTGATTATCGTCCTTGGGATCCCGAAGCAAAATATAATGTTCTTCCTACATAATGCAATGACCAACTTCCCCTTTATGTTTGTCAGCGGCTCAGCTTTGACCCACTTCGTAAAATAATCAACAACCATAATGAGATACTTGAACTTCCCTAGGGCTCTAGGAAAGGTCATACCAGATCGATTCCCCACTTATCGAATGGCTATGAACTGTGAATGTTCTTCATTTCCTCCCGTGGAATGTGAGTTATAAGAGCATGCTTCTGACACAGGTGACAAGCCTGTATATACTTGTTTGAGTCTTCAAACATCATCGACCAATAATACCCTCCTTGAATGAGCCTTCTTGCCACTGATCTTACCCCCTGATGGATACATATTCCTTCATGGACACCCCTGATCAAATAGTCTGCCTCATAAGGAGTGACGCACTGGAGCAACATCTGTAAATGCCCTCTTCGATATAGAATCCCATCTTACAACACATACTTTGGAGCTTTTAGCCTTATCTTACTGGCTTCTATCTCGTTTTCCGATAAAACTCCCTCTCAAAGATAACTAACAATAACCGTCATCCAAGTGTTCTCCTCGTCAATTGTCATCACCACTGGTTTCTCAAAACTTTGCATGTGTAGTGTTTCCATGAGCAGCCGAATCTGAGATTGAATTCCCAAGTTTGAGGAAGCAAGCTTACTTAGAACATCCACTTTATGATTACTTTCCCTAGGTACCTGCGTTAAAGTGTATGATCTGAAACTCTTCAAAAGTTGTTCCACCATATCCAAGTACTTCTGCAAATTGCGTTCCCTAACTTCATACTCCCCATTTACCCGTTGAACCAGTATCTGGGAATCGCTATAAACTTCCAAATCCTCCACTTTCAGCGCCTTAGCCAACCGTAACCCAGTTATCGCTTCATACTCAGCCTCATTTTTAGTAGCCTTAGTGCAGCACATATGGGTAGTCTTTACCATCAGGACCGGTGAGCAATACTCCAATCCCACTTTAACCCAAATGCGAAGAACCATCCAAATACAACTTCCAAACCTTTTCCTTTTCAGCCTCCTTCTCTCGAGCTTCATTTTCAAACTTGTTTGGCTATGAAGTTTCCACTATGAAATCTACTAGCGCCTACTCCTTGATCGCAGTTTTGGGCTGATACTGAATATTGTGTTCTCCCAACTCCACTGCCTATATCTTCATTCTCCTAGATGCCTCCGGTTTCAATAGAATCTGCCTGATCGGGTGGTTGGTGAGCAGCACTATTGTATGCCCTTGAAAATAAGGACACAACCTTTGCGCTGCATGTACTAAAGCCAGAATTAGGCTCTCGAGAGCGGTGTACCTCGTCTCTAGGCCCTTCGAGGATTAACTCACATAATAAATGGGATGTTGTTGTCCCTCATTTTTCTTTACCAGTACCGCACTAATTTCCCGAGGCGAGGTGGAAATGTAAAAGAACAACGTCTCCCTCCTCTCAGGTTTCATAAGAGTGGGTCAACTACTTGAATTCTTCTTCACATTTCTCTGTCCACTCAAATATCTTAGCCATTCGAAGTACATAAAAATGGGAGATGTTTCTTCGCTCCTTTTGATAGGAACCTACTCAAAGCTGCCAAGGACCCCGTAAGCTTTTGTACCTCCTTCACTGTTTGCAGACTCTTCATTCTCATCAATGCCTCCACTTTCTCCAGATTGACATCAATACCCCTCTCAGACACCATAAATCCTAGAAATTTCCCAGTCCCAACGCCAATAACACATTTCGATGGGTTCAACTTTAAGTTTGCTCCTCGAAGCTTCTCAAATCCTTCCTTCAAATTCACCAAGAACCCCTAGTAACTCCTACTCTTCACAACCATATTATCAACATAGATTTCCATATTCTTTCAAGTCCTCCCTTTAAAAAATTTGTTCACCAATCAATGATAAGTTGCCCCAGTATTCTTGAGCCGAAACGATATCTTCTTGTAACAAAAAGTACCTACATAGGTAATAAACGATATATTTTCTTTAACTTCCTCCGCCATTAATATATAATGGTACCCCCTTTGAGCATCAAAGAAAGCCAAAACTTGATATCTAGCAATAGATTCCACCAACTTATCAATCGGTGGCAAGGGGTAGCTATCCTTGGGGCAACACCTATTCAGATCAGTAAAATCTATGCAAATCCGCCAAGCAACATTATATTTTGGCACCCTAACCGGATTGGCTAACCACTATGGATAAAATACTTCCTTGATGACGTTTGCCTTTAGAAACTTCTCGAGTTCCTCCTTAATAGCTTCAACCCCTTCAAAGGCATGCACCCTTCTCTTCTGCTTAACTGGCTTAATAGATGGTTCAATATGAGGTCAGAGGTATCCCAAGAAAAAACATCACCGTATTCTTCTAACATCTAGCTTAATCCTTCTCTAATATCCCCAGGCATCAGTTTTCCTAAAGCCACTGTCCCAAGTTCTCGAATGGGTACTTGTACTGCATCCACTGGACCAACCTCCCCATGCACCGAGGCCACATTTCTTCACTTCCTTGCCTCCCTGATTGCTGTGAGATTGTTATTCCTAGCCACAGTTTGATCTTCTTGAATCGAATCTATCCCCTTATCGGTTGGAAACTTCATCATCAAATGATAGGTCGACCACACAACTCGATCTTGACACATCCAGGGTTTTCCAGAATCACATTATAGGGCGAGTGCCGAGTAAGCATCAACAATCACTAAGTTACAATCTGTTGTCACTCCATTATCACCATTAAATACTCAAACCGACAAAGTTATTTCTCCCAAAGGAAATATAGGATTCCCTGTAAAACCAGATAAGGGTGAGGTTGACTTCTTCAAATTACCACGACCTATATCCAACTGATCGAAGCAATCAACGAACATTACTTCCACTCAATTTCCATCATAAATGAAAACCATTCTCACTAAGGAGTTCCCGATCATTTCCGAAACCACCATGGGATATGCATGTGGAGTTTGATCCAGAACCGCATTAGCTCCTGAAAATGCCACAGTCTCATTCGACTAAAACCTTTTATGGTGGGGGTTCTCCTGCCGGAATCTTTCGCGCGTCTGCCCTCATAACAATATTCGAGGACCTTTCCCCACAACTCCATGAATCACATTGATCCTCCTGTGAATTGGCGGATTATTATCATTCCTATTTTCCTGATTGTCCACACGCTATTCCTGTGGCCTTTCCTTTCTTCCTTCCCGTCCTTGAATCCCCTGATCTTGAGTTCTCCCGTCTCCTCTTCCTTTATTATTTTGATAGTTTCTTATGTACGACTGTCATTCCCTGATATCATTCATGGTCCTCGGAGGCCCTGTATAATTATTTTGGGGTCACCGTTCATCTCTCTCACACCTTTATATCCCTATCTGTAACTGTGCACAATCATTTGTGTCATGACCATAATCTCGATAATGATCGCAATACAGATTTTTTGCCCTTCTCGTTCTCACGACATTTTGCGTGGTCTGCATAGGTGAGGGTGGCAGGATCATTCCTCTATGTATGCTTAGAATATGTGCCGACAATCTTCCCATTGGTGGCAACATGGGTTTATACCTCCCAAAGTTAGGTTTGACCATCTCCACAGGTTTCATCCCTCCTCGAGGGTCACTATTCTTTCCTGATTTATCCCCCAAACTTTCTCTCTTCTTTTTTGTGACCTCCTTTACCCTTGAATATCACTCCACCACTTCTTGAATTTTTTGCAACGTCCGAGGGTGTATTTGTGCTCAATTTCTTGTACAACTCCAAATACTGCATCCCTAACAAGTACCCCCAAATCACCTCATTCTCTGTAGCATCTACTACCCCCAAACTTTCATCCGCGTATCTATGGTAAAAAGCTTTTGTGCTCTCTCCCAACTTCTGCTTAGTCTGATAAAGATCCAACAGGGACTTTGTAAATTTCTTCTTCTGTGCATATTGACTCAATAAAACCCCACTGAAATCTCTATAAGAGTGCAAGGATCCCCTAGGTAACTTATTAAACCACTCCTGAGCTTTCCCACGAAGGTAACTCCCAACCAGCTTACATGTTAACCTCTCCTCAAAATCTCTCGAGTTCACCAGACTAAATGATGTCTGAATAAACTCTCGAGGATCCGACTCCCCACTATAAGTAGGAAGTTATTCCAGTGGTTTACATCCACTGGCCACCGCACCCCCGTTATCATCGAGCTGAAAGGCGATCCAGTTGCTTGGCTCATCAGACCGATCAACCTGTCTAACTCCCTTTTCAACGAGTCCCAAACCTCCATTGTAGATCCTTGCTGCCCACTAGCCGGATTCAGCCCACGCTCACTTCCTCTAAACTACATCAGATACATAGTCTAAGTACCCATGTATCCAAAGTTTGCCCAAAGTTGTATACCCCCTAAATAGATTGGCAATTGCCCATAAGGGTTTTAAGACCCTTAATTTCCATATCCTTGAATCCCCAGAGAAGTTATCATTTCGTATCCTGCCTCAGTCTCTGGGAGAGTAATTGTCGAGGTTATCAGAGCTAGAGGAGGCATCGAGTACACCATCCCCTGCGAGTAATATGGAAAACAAGGCTGAGGCCGTGCCTGCAATATCTCTCATACATATCCTGGGTAGGGGTAAGCTATCATGAGCTGAGATACCAACCCCGACGTTAATCCCATAAGCATCGTTGATACCACACCCCTTGAGACACTCATTGGCCTCGAGGGGGAGTAACTTGATATCCTGCTGCAGCCAATATATGTGCCACCTGTGCCAAGTCCTGTTGTGACCCAATCATTCCCATGTTATGATTCCCCTGTATAGTTTGTTCACATGCCTCAATATAGGAATCACCAAAACTTCCGTAAACCGCCCATCTCTGATATCGCACACATCAGCTGGTATGCTCTGGGCATAGCTTGCATTCCCAACTCCCTGCTCCATGTTAACCTCCGGACGTCTCGATAATCCAATTACATCCATCCAAAGAGCTTCAACAACCTACCGATCGGGCACACTCGAGACATGTACCCTCTCATGCTCAACAGTTGAGACACACATCACTCCCGACTCAACTTCTGTTGCTCGAACCTCATCAGGCTCGATACCTCGCGAATCCTGGGGATTGACCATATTGCTTCTTCTCGATTGCACTTTGTCGCCGACTCCTGTTCCTTTTAATCTCAATCTCTCACTCGTCCTAGTAATCACAGACATAAACCAAGGAACTCGAATCTGACTCAATCGGTCCCACCTGGAGTGCCAATTGATGCGTCTTGGAACCGAATGAATGAGCCCTCAAGATCCTTGATTGTAACCTGCAAACCTTGGGGAATCTCAGGGGTAAACTCTTTGAAACTTAAGTCAGCAGAGAGTATAAGCATCGTATAAAGACTTAATGAATTGGAAATGAATACGTACCTGGTAATTATACTGTATCACCCTAGTGGTATTTTACCCTAACTATAACTCGTAATTACCCAATAAATACGGTGTTAATTATTACCGTTTCAACCCTACCTATGCCGAGTTGCCCAGTATATAACTTGGGCTCAGTCCTTATCACCTCCATTTCAACTCTATTTGCACATGTTGATTATTTGAAGTCAATCAAAATTATTTTTGACAATTAATAATTTAATTGTGTATGTTTAAAAATTATAAAAGGTTGATATTATGAAAATGAATGTTACGAAAACTCTAAAAAGATCCCATATCATAGTATATTATCTTTTATTTTACTCAATTTTTACTTATTAAATGACTAATTTTGACTAAATGAATAGCGTTTGTGCAAGTAGAGTTGAGACGGAGTAAATGTAGAGGTGACAAATGGGCGGACGGGTCAAATATGTGTTGGGTAATATGAGTAATTTAAAATATGGCTATGACTCATTTCAATCCATTTTATGACGGGTCAAAAATGGGTCGGGTCAAAATAGGCCGGGTTGAAACCCACTCAACCCGCATATGACCATATATAACCCATATAGGTGTATATAATATATTCATTGTGTTTCGTGGTCTTCTAAAGCGGCTTAGCAATTTCCACGACGAGACTACACTCTGCAAGTACCTTGCGAAAATATACTCTGCAACTGCAAGTCATTTTACACCTTGTGGAAGCCGGTGGCATCCACGATAAACACATTGGCAGGTTCACTATACGAGCGAGGTTTTCCGTTGCTCCGCGGATCAAGCGAGAAATGAAATGCGCCAAGCATGCAACTTCGACTATCTGAGTCTAGGAGGTGTGTTCTTATGTGGACCGGTATCTGAGAACCATGATGCATGAGTACTAATATCTTTAGGAACAAATCACGATGATGTTTTGTTTTCAAGCATGCTTTCTGGTTTGAATCCTCTACTATTGAGCTTAGTTTTCCATATATATGGAATGGATAGTTTGTCTGGTTTGAAAATCCTGACGATCTATGAAGTTAGGGTTTGGCCTTGTTTGGGGGATGGGTTTTTCCATATGGGTATATATACCGACCCGTATGAGTAAATTCGTGGGTTTCAATCCATATGTGTAAATCCGCGGTCAACTCACAAACCCAACCCGTCCGACTCATATTTTTCAATTACCCATTTGACATACTTCCCATTTAACCCATACCCATCCAAATTTAAAAATAGATAACCCGCTTGACCGGTGAATTACGAGTCTATTTTGTCACCCCTAAGAGCATATGCAGTGGGGAGTTTCAGAGTAGTTTCAATTCGGAACTAAAACCACACTGAAACCACGAAACCCCACAGTGGGGGTTTCAATGTGGTCTTAACTAAATGAGACCAGACAACAGTTTCTGTATATTGAAACAGCCCAGTCCATTTTTGTTGCAAATGCCCACGTGAAGCTGGGGGCCACGTAATAGCCTCTAATTGGGCCACGAGACAGAGTATGTCCCCAGCTTTTAAATTATTATTATTTGCATGATTTGGACACGTGGCCCAATCCCAACGATTTTTCTTTATTTTTTTTTAAAATTTGCACAAAATCGAAAAATAATTTCTTTTCTTTTTTAAAATAAAAAATAAAAAATTGAAAATTGATTTTTATTTTTAAAAATCAAAATTAAATTTTGGTTCTTTTTTAAAATTCAAAATTACATTCTTTAAAAATATATATGGTTCCTTTTGATTTTGGTTCATAAAATAAATTTTAAATATGAAATTTAAAAAATAAAATTGTAATTAAAAAATTACAAGTGTATTACTAAGTTTCACATTTCAATTTATTTTGGGTATGCCATTTAAAAAATAATAATTATTGAAAAGAAAATTAATGAGTATGATAGAGAAAATCAAGCGGGGTCTTTGAAGTATTTTCAAAGTGGTTTCAACTATTATGGGGGTAAAAATGGAGTGGTTTCTTTGCGGTTTTAGTTGATGAGATGGAAGATAGAGATTGAATATTTAATGAATTGAAATCACAAGGGCGATTTTCGAGCGGTTTCACTACTGCACATGCTTTTAGAGCATGTGGAGTTGGGGTTTCAGAGTGATTTCATTTCGGAACTAAAACCACATTGAAACCGCAAAATCCCACAATGGGGTTTTTAATATGGTGAGACCGGGCGTTGGTTTCAAATAATTGAAACTGCCCCAATTGTGCCCATCCCACGCGAGCTGACATGCCCACAACTTTTGTTATTTTGTTTTTAACCATTTGGATACGTGGCGCTACCTGATTGGGCCCCGTGTTGAAATGGTAATTTTTTAACATTTGCTATTTCAAAATTTTTAATATTTGTTTTTGAGTTCGTCTCTTGAAAGACAGTTTCTCCATAAAATATGAAAAGTAACATCAAGGTTTTTGAACTACAAATTAAAAGAAATTAAAATAAAATCTTTGGATTGCATTAATGGGGTCATAAACTTATAGCTATTGCACGTTGATAGTAAAATTTTAATATTGCAACTAAATTTTTTTAACTTCCTATTATTCTAATTAAACCCCATCTTTCCATAGGGTTATGGTCTTTCCCAAGACTTTGCCTTTGTTTTTTTCATTTAAAATTTAATAAAAACAAAATTAAATTTTAAAAAACAAAAGTAAATTACAAAAGTAAAATTGTATTTTGGGTAGGTAAATTTATTTAAATTAAATATTGAAGGTAAAATTAATGAGTAGGATAGAGAAAATCAAATGAGCTCCATGAAGTGCTTTCAACCACTGTGAGGGTGAAAATTGAGTGGTTTCTTTGTGGTTTCAGTTGATGAAGTGGAAGACAGAGATTGAATATTTAATGAGTTGAAACCATAAGAGCGGTTTTAGAGCGATTTTACCACTGCACATGCTCTTATACCATATACAATAGTGAAACCGCTTTGAAACCACTCTCGTGGTTTTAGTTCATTAAATATTTAATCTCTTTCATCCACTTCATCAACTGAAACCACGAAGAAACTACTCCATTTTTACCCCTCACAATGGTTGAAAACACTTCATGGATCTCACTTGATTTTCTCTATCATACTCATTAATTTTACCTTCAATATTTAAGGGTTAAATGTTTTTTCTAACCCTACATTTAGGCTGAAAGTGCCAATATAACCGTGCAAAATGAGAAAGTGTCAAAATAACCCTAACTTTATGATGTACGTGTCAATCTAACCCTGAGAGCCATTGACTCCAATAGTCAACTTCAGAATTGGTCGGATTTTAATGAAATGACAATTATACCCTCGAATTAAAAAAGAAAAAGGAAAATGGAAAAGACTTAGGTGCCCTTTTATTATTCTTCTTTCCCGATTCATTATTCTTCTTCTTTCCCGATTCATTTTCTTCTTTGTCTTCCCGTTCCCCCATTTCTTCTTCCTCGCTTGCAAGCTCCCATGTCTGCAGCGGCGGCAAACTTCTTCCATTTGGGCAAGTATTTGTCGAAGAGATTTCCCTTCTTCATCACCGCCCCACATTACCACCTGTTCATGTCCATCTTGGGACAAAGCACCAGGTCATCTTCTTCCTTGTTCTTAACAGCATTATCGGCGACAACGGCTGCACCGCCTCCGTTTACGTCCGATTTCTTCTTCTTCTTATGACTGAAGAGAAAAAGATACTATACCTTTTACATGCCGAAGAAGATAGCAGTGGAGTTTCGAATTACGGAACAATGGTATGGGTGATAAAGCTTGCCATTTCTAAATGTAGATGAGTATGTAAAACAGATTGACAACGCTAACCGTAATCATAAAAACATATGAACGAGAAAATAAAATTGACTTGAATTTGTAAAGGGGTTTGTCGCTAACCTCCCGCCAGCTTTACCAACGTTCTCCGCCTTCTGTTTTGTGAAGCCCTGCTGGAATAAATGACCATCGTCCAACTGGGGAAATACAGCGAAATAACGAACAAAAATGATGACCAGAGAAATAAAATAGTTGCAGAAGCAAGATTAAACGAAGGAAATGGCAGGATTTGATTGCTCGGAAGCAGCTCAAAACCAAAACCCTAGACCTAGATGAACACAAACTGATTCTTTATCTCAAAAGAATGGAAATGTTGTTGGGTTTCGAACAAAGTTTACAAAAGGGTAGCAGAAAATACATAAAGATTAGAGAAGTACTTACCCATAATGGCGGCAGCGGTGGTGACGTTGTTGGGTCGTTGTCGTTTCGATGCAGTGGTGAAGGTGGAGGAGAAAACGGGACAACATCGACATCCCATGGCGAGGATGAAGAAATGGGGGAATGGGGAGAAAGAAGAAAAGGAAACAAGTTGCAGCTTGCCGGTGAGGAAGAAGTAATAGGGAAACAGGGGAAACAAAGAAAACGAAGGGGGAAAGAAGAAAAATAAACAGGCATTTAAGTCTTTTTCATTTTTTATTTGTTTTTAATTTGAGGATAAATTCACCATTTCCTTAAAATCCAGCCAATTCCAGTGTTGACTATCGGAATCAATGGCTCTCAGAATTAGATTGACACATACATCATGAAGTTAGAGTTATTTTGGTACTTTATCATTTTGCAGGGTTATATTGGCCTTTCAGCCTAAAAGGTAAGGTTATTTTAACACTTTACTCCTTAATTTAAATAAATTTTCCTACCCAAAATAAATTGAATTGTGTAATTTAATAATACAATTTACTTTTATAATTTTATTTTGTCTTTTAATTTTTTTAATTTGGTTTTTTTAGATTCATTTTTTATTTACTTTTAAATTTCATTTTTAAATTTAATAATGCTATTTCATTTTTCAATTTTAAACATAATTTCAATTTTTAAAATTACTATCTCAATTAAAATTAAATAATATAAAAAATATATTTAAAAATATGACATAAAATTGGCATGGAAATTGCATCTGGAAATTCACGTGGCATTGGCTGGAATTGCAGCTAGGCCGGTTGCAATTTACTGAAATCGAATGGTAATTGAGACCACTTTGAAATTCATGGAGTTTTGTGGTTTTAATGGAGTTTCAGTGTAATTTCAGTTCCTAATTAAAACCACTCTGAAACTCTCCATTGTATATAAGTACATGATTTGAGGAGAGCTGAATTTTTTGTGATTGAAGTGACTAACACGTGAAAGGAAGCATGTTGTCTAGATACGGTGGGAAGGAGAGAAATTTTGATATTACTAAACTTTCAATCCCAATTCAGCTGCACATGGGCACCCTTCACAAAAACAAGGTGCATAAAATTCAGAATGACAAATACTCCATACAAATATGAACCAATCTTTTAGTTTAAAAAGTGGATCGCTATATCATATCCTATATTTTGTTTAGGGTTATTTACATTTATAACCCTGAAATTAGGTTGAAAGTGTAAATATGACCCTGCAATTTCACAAAGTGTCAATATAACCCTGAGTTTTTAATGTATGTGCTAATATAACCTTGACTTTTGAAAAAATCGTGCCGATATACCCAAAGTCTACATTTCCGGCGTTGACCATGTAAATTCCGGCGAAGAGAAAACACAAAATGACTAAAATACCCTTGAGCTAAAATTTGATATTTTTTTGCCGAAATGCCCCTGAGTGCCAATGCTGATCTAACCCCATCATTCATTAATAAGTGCTAATATGACTATATAATTAACTAATAAGTGCTGATCAAACCCTATAATGTATTAATAAGTGCTAATCTGACCCTATAAAATTATACGTAAGTGCTGAATTAACCATTACAAAATCTGAACAAGAACGGATGAAATGCACAATTTCTCATTGCCTCATTCTCGTTCTTCGGTTCAGCTGTTATTTGGACAGTCTGAAGAAAAATTAATGTCCATTATTGTTGGAATAGTGTCCTTCAGTCAATGTGCATTTTCCATAATATAGTTTGAGGATTAATTACGGAGATAATTAAT
>JAULKM010063570.1:0-45868 GCA_032355605.1 Rubia tinctorum | reverse complement strand
AGCAATCTTACCACAAAATGATTACAAAAGAGATGTTAAATGCTCCGGAAAACACATGCATTTGAGGTCAGATCAGGAAACGATATTGATGTGTTCCTATCCCCTTTGGTGGATGACCGTAAGAATCTTTGGGATCCGGGCATGAACATGTATGATGATTTTAAGAAGGAGTCGTTTGATTTTAAAGCCTTATTTTTCTGCACTGTTAACGGCTTTCCTACTTATGGAAACTTGTCTGGGTATTTAGTTAAGGGTCACAAGACCTGCCCCTTTGTCTAGAAGTAACAAAATATTATCAGTTGTGGCATCGAAGAAATACTGTGTATCTTGGGCACCAGAGATGGCTTCCAACAACTCATCGGTAGTGGAATTAGCGCGCTGAATTCATCGGTGGCAGAGATCCTTGACGTCCAACACTATTTGGACATAATGAATATTGAATAAAATGTATGTGATAGTTTGGTGGGTACTTTGATTATTATCCCTTATAAGACAAAGGATGGACTAAAGTCAAGGTAAGATATGGTTGAAATGGGAATTAGACCAGAATTGGCTCTCTAGGATCGGGAATCAAAGACGCACTTTCCCGTTGCTTATTACCCTCTTTCAAAAGGTGATAAAGAGTTGATATGTTCTAGCCTAAAATGTATGGTTGCCCCGATAGGCTACACTTTTAGGGTTAGAAATCTAGTATCTGACGAGGGATTAAGATTGGGTAATATGAAATCGCATAATTTATATTGTTTGATTCAAGAATTTCTCCCGTTTGCGATCAGATCCATCTTGCCAACTCATGTCAGAAGGTGTATTTCCCAGTTGTGTCACTTTTTCAATGCAATATGTTTTAAGGATATTAGGCATTGAAAATTGGAGGAATTGCAGGAGGAAATAGTAATCATGTTGTTTGAGGTAGATATGTATTTTCCTCCCTCATTCTTTGATATCATGGTGCACTTATTGGTTCAAGTTGTACGTGAGACATTGATATGTGATCCTATTTATCTTCGATAGATATATCCCTTCAAGAGGTATATGAATATATTCAAGGGCTATTTGAAAAATCAATATCACCTTAAATGTGATAGAGGAGGCGGTAGAATACCGTATGGAATTCATGAAGAATCAAGATTCATTTTTAGTACCAAAATCGCGCCTTAGTGACAGGGTGGGTGGCAAAGGTTTGCAGAAAGAAATAAGGTTATTAACTCCTGATGAGTTGATGAAGACAAATCTATATATTTTACAAAACTCAGATGTGTTTCGTATGTACGTGGATGTGTATACAGCTACTATCAAAGCGCGTCACCCAGGTTTGTTGCAGAAGCAAGTACTTTCTGTACACAATCACACCTTCATTAATTGGTTGCGCTATACAGTAATCGGAGACAATCATGGTGACACCTTAAATGGTTAGCCTTCATGGCTTTTGCAATTAGATTTCTTTCATGGGCTATAACATGAATGGGTTTACCTTCCCAACCCTTGAACAGGACTCACACACCACTACAAATAATAGTGGCATTAGCATTGTTTTATAAGCTTTACATGTAAGAGAAGCGAAGGATAAGAATCCCACATATGGGAACATATGTTACTATGGCATGATTGAGGGAATATGGGAACTCGTCTACACAAGTTTCAGGGCACCACTTTTCAAATGCAAGTGGGTTGATAACAATGTCTGTGTATTAGTGGATGATCTAGGCTTCAAAGTGGTCAATTTGACCAGGACTCATTCAACTGGAGATCCTTACATCATTGCTTCCCAGGCTACACAAGTTTTTTTATGTGGCTGATCCTTATGATTCTAGCTATTTGTGGTCATTCAGGGGAAAAGTCAATATGTGGGAGATTGATGTCCATGTTCACTGTCCGACATTATTCCACACACTTCACCCAGAAAGAGTATTGTTCGTTAGGAGGAGGCATTTTGGGGTAGAGCTAGCTTTGATGAGAGACCATGAAGAAGGCGTGTGGATTGAGAGACACCCCAAATCAATGAAGTGGAAGATAAAGACATAGTTTTGGGCTCGACATCATTTAAAATAACCCTATTGAATGTTTATAGGACTGCCCTTGTTTTAATTTAATTGGTTTATCCAAATTTATTTATTATGTTTGCAAATTTAAAAATCGATATCGCAAACACATCTGTGGGCAAATCAAAAATTAATATCGCAAACACATTGGTGGACAAATCAGTGTGGTTGACATGCTGTATACGACTTCACAAATGTCAGGACGAGTTATGAAAATTGAATAGAATGTTGATGAAACGGAGGTATCGAAATCACACTAGTAATCGGTGACAGATTGGGTCTGAAAGAATTGGTCACGGTAACGTCGCAGCTGCCCATCGGTCAAAGTAAGTGCCTAAATCAGCTTAAATTAATAAACTCATGAGATGTCGCCATCATATTGGTTACCCCTCTGTAGAACTGATCTTATGATGTGCGACTATAGTGCGACGTCACATATGTTCAGCTTTCCTTCAAAATTTCATTTCTAAACCTATTCAACCAGAACATGGAATGATTCATCTAAGGGTCTCATTCCAAGTTCACAATAGCCAAACACTTATTTTCTATTCTACTAAAACCTTTAACATGAATACTAACATAGAATCCATATAAAAAACACTAACATAGAATCCAGAACACATAAATCCTAACATAGAATCCAAATCACATCATGCCATATAACAAAACGTACCAAATTCATAGTGCACTCAAATCAATAAAAATACTAATACAAGGCCATTAATTGTGGGGTGATAGGGTAGGGTAGAGATCATCATCATTGGATGAATTTCTATAGTCGGATGCCTGTTTCAAATGCTTCCCTGCATCTTCTTCCGACTTGGTCTCGGTCTCATTATCGTTGGAGTCTGTGTTGCCTTCATTGTTGGCTAGCTCCTCGTCCATATCCCCTTGTACCCTTGCCTCATAGACTGGGATATATTTTTCTCCCCCTGAGCTCTCTTCCTCATTGGGGTCTACTTCATGACCATGTTCATATATGGGGTCCACATGAGGTACAATGATAACACCGATAGACATTGCCTTCACAACCACCAACTCCAACATCACCTGGCTCACATAGCTTTCCATGCGATGTGTAATTGCTTTTATCTCTGCTATGTTTCTCATGATTATGGCCCATGTGTTGCGCTTTAATGCTTTATGTAAAAAATTAAAGGATCGTTAATCTCATAAAAAGGTAATAATTTAAAATAATAAACAATTGGAATAAGATAGAAATAAATGGAATTTTGTACCCGATCATGGGACAGGATTGACAGCTTGAGGATGGGTTGCTGCAGCTGTCGATGGAGTACCTTCTGAACCGGGCTGGGTAGGCACTTCCAGATTTCCTTTGGGGACATTGCAATCAATTCACGTCTCCGCCTCCAAGTTCCAGTGCTTCTTGTTGTATTATTTTCGATCATAGTACCTCAGATGAATATTGACAGTTGATTTGATCTTCACGCTTTGCTTTTTCAAGAGAGCAGTGATGATGTTTCCATAAGGCAGGGTACGACTCTTCAGAGCTAGATATGCCGTGTGCATCTCGTTGATGATGGTGTAACCGAGGTCGAATACCTTCTTCTCCTTGATGTGGTAGTACAATACAATACCGTTGATAGTGCACTCAGAAAGATGTCTGGCCGGTACCAGAATTTTTACAATGATGTTGTGCATAATCCTCTCCTAAAGTTCCTGTACATCAATCTTGCCAAATCTCGGAGTGATGAACCCGTTTCCCAATTCAATATTGAAGTTCTTCTCAACCATAAGGTTGGGGTTGAAGGCCTTTAACAGATCATCCTCGCTAGGTCTAGGAGGCCACGAGTTCCTGCAGTATACTTACAGGGGCACAACCTCTGGTTGATCATGTCCTCCAGTGGTGCACCTAATCTCCTTATTGATCACCTTTAACATCAGCATCATGGTCATGCCATTCAAACTTGTTTTTTAGTTCATGTCGGTCATACTCTAAGAATTGGCATAGAACTCATTGAACTCTATCTTGAATGTTCGCATGTGGAGGAAAATCAACCCTACCATCTCCGAAGGTTTGAATGGCTCTAGGAAGAATTCAGAATGGATCCATTCCATGTTCTCAGGACGCATGCATTTGACCTCCCTCATACTTATGTTCGACACAATTGGAAAATGCTTCTCTTTTTCCTCAGTGAAGAAGCATTTTTTTTATCAAATGTAGGCGACAAAGGTTCGTCAACCGTTCTCGGCTTTTTGAAGGGAGAGGCACTTGCTCTATCTTTCTATCCAATTTCCCTTTTCAAGGTTTTCTTCAATGGAGACACCTATTGAAAAATAAAGTATTGGAAGCTTAGTCAGATAGACCATTTAGTGACTTGAATTTAATTTTAAACCGAGATCGCATACAATTTGCAGTCTTGTAGACAAGACCGGTATGTCAGTTGCGAAGTCGCATATTCATATGCATGAATCTGCGACATCACACATCATACTGATGAAGCCAAAAATACGTGCGAGGTGTACTCCCATGGTAAAAAACTCCATTGAAAACAAAATAAATAA
This sequence comes from Rubia tinctorum, assembly GCA_032355605.1. Taxonomy (NCBI): domain Eukaryota; kingdom Viridiplantae; phylum Streptophyta; class Magnoliopsida; order Gentianales; family Rubiaceae; genus Rubia; species Rubia tinctorum. The sequence continues at coordinate 41,303 of JAULKM010063570.1, read as the reverse complement.
GCACAAGGTTTAAACATAGCTACTTTAACATCAAGCACAACATGTTTTGGGTGCAAAGAAAACCATACATTGCCCCTAATCATAAAATGACACATGAAAAACCAAAAAAATTGGAACCCCAACAACTATAAATGGCGAAGAACTCAATCAAACACCACATTCATTCACGTTAAACTGATATGAACATTGTAGAAAGGAAATAAATAATTGAAAGAAAACAACATTTAAATTAATCATTGGAAACATTTGTTCCTTTGGTTAGCGATTTCGAGGGGTACCCTTGGAACTAAAAGAAACTTAGATTTTTTGAAGGGCAATGGGTTAGATTATAAATAACGATGTGCAGTATTGATCGATTGATGTTTTTGAACCATTTTTCCAGATGTGGAAGTTTGGGTGCGACGTCGAGGTCTAAGAATGTGAGTTGGTCGAGTTGAGCGGTTTACATAATGTGCTATGAACGGTGTCATTGTAACCAACCATGCGATGTCGAAGAGTATTTTGTAAAGGATAAAAATATGAACGACAAAGGGGCGATGTCGATGTTCATACATACCGGGGAAGAGGATTACTGTGAGCCCACTCCATTTTTTGCTAGGTAATACCAATGGAATTTGAATCTGCGATGTCGATCACTAATTTAACAAGACCATAAAATTACCAACATATCTGCGACGTTTCCCGTCATTGGAACTGGGCCAATTAGTACAACTGGCCAACCGTTTGTTACAAAATGGGCTTGGACATTAGTGGGTGTAGATTACATCATTCGATTTCACACAAGGGTGTCAACATTACCGAAAGGTATTCGACATGCATGCGAGGTCGTGTATGTGTATGAGGCTTTAGCCCAAAATGAATTTTCTTGAGCCCAATTGCTAGGCCCAAGTAAAATAGTACGGAAAGAGTATTATGGAGTACAATTAAGTATAACAATTTTGAAAACATGAGAATATTAAATATGACTATGGTCGGACCTCCTAATTTTTCCTAATCAAACATGTGTTGGTAAAACATGTACATGTGTAAGATGCTTGGAAAATTAATGCATGAAAAGGATTGACCTACTTATATAACTAGAGATGTTATCTGGACTTACGATGGGGCAGCGCTAAAAAATTGACTCTGGCAATAAGGTTGACTAATCGTCCTCCTATAATGAAAATACAAAGTAATAGCTTTAAATTCATAAAATAAACCATTGGATAACATCAACTATAAATAGGCACATCCAATCTTAACGTTCAGATGGGTAATTAATAAAAACCTCACACGTGTAATGAGGTTGGTAGTTCATGGGGTTAATAGTAAATCACTTCATGATCAATGACTCTTAAACATATAAGACTCCTATGAGATTGGCTATCTTCTCTTGCAGTAAACCAGATTAGCATCAAAACCAGATATTATAAAACCCTAAACCATCGTTAGGCCTAGAAGAACATCGGCTACTCTACTGGCTTACAACAATATTAGCATTGGAACCAGCTATGTCTAACCTACACTAGTCAAATGTGGATGGCTATTACTGTATTCAAACAGGAAACCTTATTTTGCTGAAATACCTAATATAGTGATGCCTAGATAGAACAAGAACGACCAACACATTCACCAACTTTCAACAAACTTAGCCGTTGAACGAGTTATTATCAAACCCTTATCCATCTTGAAAACTCACTTATTCAAGTTAACTATTCATGGCTGCATAAGGAAAGAAGATTATATTTACAACATCATCATGGGCATTGGCCTCGAATTAATTCAGTAAGGAATGTAAATGATTTTAACAATCATAACTGTCCAAAAGGCAATGTTCAAACCCTCACAAGCCTATTACTGTTGTAAACTAGTATGTTGAAAATGGAAACACTATGTAACTAATTAAATTTGTTATTTTTTCATTTTGGCATATTTAAAAAAAGTAAAAAAAAAACATACAATGCAAAGTTGCACGATGCCTTTTCCCTAGCAAGTGCAGGCCGACTAGCTGGCGACGTTGGATATTCAAGGGTAATCTGCCATTAGGTCCATGGATAAGCCCAAGACTAGCCAATGAACATTTGGAAACACCGGAATTTCTAGGTTTATCTCACATCCCTAAGTTATATAGATATATCTGGGACGTCGTACATTCATATGAAACTGACCTATTGAATTTTTTTGACACAAAGGTAGACCTAAATTTCACGGAACCGATATTTCGCATTAAACGTGTGACATCAAAATACTGGCGTGAGAATAGATTTCCATACTTAATAAAAAAAACCCAATTTTTTGAAAACACATTTATTGCCCAAAATAGCTCTCTCCACCATCAAGTTCACTAAGTTCTTCATCAACAATTCCTTTCAACTCCAACAACTCAACAAACAAACACACCCAAATTCACACAACATATTCACAATTGAAGAAATACAAGGATAAGAAAGAGGCCATAATGGGAGGTGATTCCATGAATAGAAATAGTGGTAAGTTTCCATCTTTTCAACATGATGATCGTAATGTCAATGTGGCTACATCCCTTGAGATGCATTATTGAGTGATTGTTTGTTATTTCTATGTGCTTTAATTTTTATTTACTTTCTTGTACATTGTGGACTATATATACATGTAGGGTGCTATGGTTTCATTAAAGATGTATTCTATGTGTATATGTTGTACAACATGAGGAAACTTCTTCATGTAGGTGATTTCATATGGAGATAACATTATAGGATTCAATTCCACCATTTTCTTATGGTGAAGATCAATCTTATGAAATCTAAGTCTTTATTTAATGTCCATTAGAAAGGTTGGAATGTAATTTTTTAGGTGTTATTGCGAGAAATTGATTGACATGGTGGAGAAAGGAAATAAATTTCCTATGGAATTCGATCACATCGAGAATTCCATAGGTGAAGAAAGACATTGGTGGGCTAGTGACATAGGTTTGATTGCTAAGAAAGAGGAAGATATCTTCTTGTACAAGTCATTCCACGTGTGGACGATACTTACAAGGCTCACCTATGGAGGGCCATGCAATATGTCTTTGAGATCGAATGTGATGATATGTCAAGATTGAAATGGAAGACCATACAGTACTTTGGTGAAAGATGGAGAGATTTCAAAACCAAATTGGCAAGGGATTACATGTTCAGAAGGAATAAGAATTGAAACCCAAGAATTAAACATCCCTTCATAAGCTATCAAGTTGGAAGGGTTTTTATTGCAAGAAAAATAGCGGATGAACAATCGGTAAGGATCTTACATTAACATGCTTAAAAATATAAACACAATCTGCACATGTTTTCAATTACATACATGCATTTTATTTACATGATTATGGATGAGTATAGTTACATTTGTATCATCAAATATGTATTTCATGTATGCTTATTAGTGATTTAGAATCGTGAAGTTCCATCCTTTCCACAAGAACAAGTACCACTAGGCGAACATGCGACGTCGAACTATAGTAATCAGGATGTATATCGGTGCTTTTGATTAGCATGCGATGTCATATATAAACTAAGTTCAAGCACTAATTTTGTCCGACAATGTCTACGACTTTGTAGATTGACCAGTATACCAGTACGACATCATTACCGACTGAATTGCGACGTCGGTCAGATACAGGGGATTTTTTTTAAAAGTCAATTCACACTATTGATTTTATTCTGAACCCTTTTGTCTAATCATTTTACAGGGTCTAAGGTCTAGAAATATTGAGCTTTCTAGAGGAAACAAGATGTGCCATGCAATGATTCATGGATGTTTCGCACTAGCTACAAGATAATCATTTCGGAAATGTTCGATGCAAGAGTCTTTGACAAATTGGACCATGGAATGAAAGAAGAGGAAGTAGGAGCTACTACAGAATATCCCACGCCCGATGAGGTTCCCCATTTTGAAAAATGGATAAAGGGATACCAAGGACGTGAGTACGTATTTTTTGTACAGGGTAAATCCTATTATCCACAGGGAGGATTTGGAAGACTTGTTCAATTTCAATAATGTGACGTCTCCCGTGATGCAACTACATTTCTTGTAATTATTAATGCATTACCCTAACTTGAATCATCAATATTAATAATGCGTGTAGCTCTTGTATATCAATATATACGCTCTAATCATGTACAAGACTAACCATGTTTATAGGCTCTTACATGTACAATCCGTTTCCAAATTCCAAGGTTGGGTAAGGGTTCTTTGCTCATAAAAGATCCAACATGATCATGCGGCGATGGAGGAGCGTTTAACCTAATTAAGCTCACTGTTGATGCAAAAAGACAACTCCATATACATTGCACTTTATTACGAGCGGTGAGTTGATCATCTCCACTTACTACATTAGTCTTGTTTGGATTCTATTAAAGATCTGGGGATTGTATTAAGTTAACAAGGATTTCATTTTTGTAGAAAACATTGGATGGTGGCCAACATCGTTCTTCCATCAAACACGATGTTCTGGTACGATCCATTACATCAAAATCCCTCTGGAAACTATTTCATTCGCAATTACTAAGGTGATCACATATCTCATGATTACAAAACACAAAGGATGCACGTAGAAATCCCTCAAGGTTAAAATTAACTTTAAAATTGTATAATTAAATAAGGATTTTGTATAAGGTACTTAACTTGTGTTTGAGAACAGTTTTTCCATTCGAATAGCATAAAAAAAGTGGACGCATGGGAAAGCGGTTACTATTGCATAAGATTTGTGAAGGACTTGGTATTGCTTGTGAGGAAGAATGAATTTTATTTACTAAAGGTATCTATTATTCTCACCTGTTGAGTCTGGTTAATAATATCCGGACTATGCCCAACAAATTTATGAAGTATGATATTACTCGTTGTTTTAGTATTTTTCAGAGGACAAAGAACCATATCCCATCAAAATTTTGAGGATGTAAGAAAAAGTTGGGAGCTCTTTATGATGTTAAAGAATTTGAAGAATTTACTTAACCTATCTGCCATATGAGGAACTTCTATTAGGTTAAATTTCTTGTTAAATCATTATTCTCTAATGCCCATTGATATTTAACCTACCTTGATATAGATCTCTATCTAACCTACCTTGTGTATGGTGGGTGTAGTTTCCACGATTGATGTGATTACATGCAATATGAAAGGGCATTCGATGTCGGGTCTCCTTTCCTATAAATATGAATTGCTGTATTTTAAAGTTAGACCAACATCACATAGTATCTATTATAATTTGGTTAATACAATCAAAAATCAGTGACATCGCCTAGAGTTTGCAAGGGTTACAAATGAGATACTAAATAGAGCAACTTCGGCCACACATTTGAAGGCAATGATGCACCATGAACCACGGCGCAAAAGCAGACATCATAGGCATGAACAAATGGAACATAAAATTAACCCTAGTCAGACCTATACATGTGACATCAGTCATTTTAAATGACATCATGTTTATTGATATACCACGTCATCATACAACTGATTATGACCGCCACGGCATTAGACAATACGATGTTGCACACTCTCTGGCACGTCGACAATGCAATTTTTTAATTCAGCGTCGCTCAATACTAGATCAAGGATTTGTCAAATTATATATTATTCCAGTTTTTATAGAGAAGAAACTAATGTAAAAAGTAAAATTAACTGCGGTTCAAACCCATGGTAAAAAAGTATATTGAGCAATGTCATTAAAACATTTCTGAGATTTTTCTTAAGGTCCAGAGCGACGTCGCTTGATTATCAGCATAGTCGTCGGGTGATGATTATTTAGCTCAGTTATTTTCATGAAAAACCAAGGTAAAATATACTTTTTACCACACTAACATTTACCTCGGTTTTTTCATGGATGAAAACCAAAGTAAAAAGCCCTGCAGAACCGAGGTAATAGGTGCTTTCTCTTGTAGTGAATGTGCTCTCTTTTCAGGCAAAAATTCTCAAATTTATGAGTTCTCCAAATGTGAAGTGAGAGTGAGTGGTTTTGAAGTACGAGTAGTGGATGGAATGGCCTTTATAGACGGGGGAAGGTACTCTGAATTTTAATTCAAAGAATCAAAGATCACCTGAAAATGGGTTATTTAGGAGAGAGGTAAAAAGGAAATAGTATTGGTCGAAGCAAAAATTGAAACTTTGGGACATAAGCTTCCTTTAATTAATGCACAAGGAAGGTATTGATTTTTAGGTGAAGTACCATTAACATCAAGAAGTGTAGGGAGTAAATGACCTGCGGAATTAATGGCTAAAAATTCTTGTTTGGCCAAAAAGTTTAGTTCTGAAATATATTTTTTGCCCAATCTACCGACAGGCACAAGGTAATGGCACGGGTCATGTCACATGATACCTTATGATGTGCACTTTTATGCATGCGTTAGCCAGTGCATTTGACACATTTATTATCATCTTTTGTTTGGTTTAATGCTAGTTTTAGTTAGGTTTACACGACAAAGGATTTCAACGACCATTATTTTTTTCTTGTCTAAATCCAGAGTTTTGTGAATTTATTGAAGCTAGTGAACTCTTTGTATTCACGGGGACCTAGATCTTCCTTTTTGATATCATTAGTAGGTTGCTAGTGAGTACTTTTTCATCATCTTTTTGTAGAAGGACATTCAGGAGGGCGGTAGAAGATATTTGAAAGATGGTAGAAGATATCGAAGACCATTCGTAAGGATGTTAATAGATTGAAGGCCATGCACTTCAAAGCATGGTAGTGGATGTAATTGATCCCAGGAAAGAAGATTCGAAGTTCAAGAAGGCCAAGAAAGAGGTGGAGGAATTGTTGTTAGAGAGTTGTATGGAGTTCTAGGAACGATCCGAGAGGAATCAATCCTTGAGGCTGGCACCATAAATTTAACTACAAGAACTCTCAAATCAGATTAGCGGTACATCCGTAGCGGAGAAAACAAATCTGCTGGATGAACCACCCAAGGCTAGCATAAGGGTTGGAACGAGGCCAGCTAAGCCTGCATGAGGCACCCCGCACGGCCTTCGCCGGTGCTCAGCACAGACTATACCAAGTAACATGACCCATGCCAGAGGCACCAACACGGACCGTGCCTAACTTTGTACCATGTATCCCAAGTTTTCGATACACTCCAAAATATGGGTAAGCATGGGTGTAGATTATTCTATTTCACACGTTCCATGAGGTGGGAAGAATAACCATGGGGTGGGAAGAATGAAATGAGATGGAGTAAATATGGTTCTAGTCAACGGCCCGCGCTGAACGACATGGGATGTGCACTCAGACGCATAAAAACAAGTTCAAGCCGGTGGTCCGTGTTGAGTGAGTCATACCTCATTTTAGGCTACGCCAGAATAAAGTCACGGGTCATTCTAGGCCAAGCGGCCCACTCCAGAACGAAGGGAACTTGACTGGCATGGACCATGCCAGATCTCACTGCCCGTGCCGTTTGCGGATGCTGTTATTTTTTGACATTGTTTTTGCCCTTTTTAAGGCCCAATTGTCTATTACTATATATATGGACCTATGTCTATTAGGGTTCAAGTTTATGCTGAATTTTTATCTTCAAGAGTAGGTTAGAAGAGAGAGAATTTACTCATTCTTCTCTCTATGTGTGTTGTGATTATTATGTTGGCTTGTTCTTACTATTCTTATGAATTTCATGATTGTCACACTTAGTTAGCACACACCATAGTCTACTTTCATGTTTCCGCATTATTGATAGCCCTCGAGGAAGGAAACCTAGATGCGTTTGGGATAACGATGGGTCCGGATCCACATTGATGTGTTAACATAGGTTTTCAGTTTTGATGTCATGATTGAACATGCATTAGTAAGCTAACGAGTTAGTCTGAAAGGTAGCATGGATATATAGCTAAAGTAGCAAACTAGGGTTAGCTTTACAACCCTAGAGCTATCAATAAGGTGCTTCACCCCCTTTCCCTTTTTAGGACTAGGGAGAAGCATTCGTGGTGTAGTTCCTGAGACGTAATCGTACGTGAGAGACTCGGATATGCACGATAGGCAGGATCTTTGTTGCATTCACCTAATTATGGAGACAATGCCGATGGACTTTACATGCATACCTTACGTGACCGGTATAGGGGAGTGTTGACCATCGACCACACCACATGTCACAAACACTATATTAGGTTTTAAGTTATTGTATTTGATGAAATCAATGATCGAAATGACATTAATCATGTTACACAACTAGTTATATAGTTTATTCTCGTGATCAATTTCATGCTTTCAGATTTTACTAAATCCCCCTCCTCGTTGATTTTTTTTCAAACATTGATTATTCATAACACGTGGTTGGAGTAACAACCCGATCACGATTGTGTATTGTTGATTATTATATTCCTAACATCTCTATGGCCTACCCCGATACTTGTCGCTATCTACCAATCTTGGTTGTATAGTAGTAGAAACGGGAGCAACAAATACAAATCTCTGTGTTTGATCCCTTCCTCTTGGCTTAGTAGATCTCCCGTGAAAAGCTTATTCATAAGCGGTGCTAGGAGGGGGAAGACCAAATTATGGCCCCGCTGTTGGGCGATGTTAGTTTAAAGGTCTAGTAGTTAACATACATAGTGTGTTACTAAAGTAGTTAGTGCTAGTTTTATTTTTATTTTTATTGGTTTTTTAGCTTCCTTGTTTGTATCCCATTAATTCTAACCTTTCTGCTAGTTTTATTCTTAGTTGGGTACTGTTTACACCTACTTTATAGTACATACCTATACCAATAATTTGGGATTCTTACATTGTCCAACGATATACACAGGTGGTAGGCGAAGAGGGAAAAGGAGGACTAGAGAGGTCGTTTCATGGGAACCGGTTATTGTAGTCGAAGGAAGAAGAGAAATGGCAGAAGATAATCACACTTTGAGGGAGTTGATGGCTCCCAACTTTGAGAATCAACCTCTTTGTATGTCTTCCCACACTTTCCACCCAATGTTAGTTGTGGGCTTAATAGTGGCATGATCCAGTGTTTGCCCACTTTCCATAGAATGGTTGGTGAAGATCCAAATAAACACATGTTAGATTTTCATCTAGTTTGTACCAACCCTAACCCGCCGGGAGTCTTGGAGGAAGATTACAATTTGAGGCCATTTCCATTCTCACATTGGGATGTGGATAAATATTGGTTGTATTATCTTCCACCCGGTTGTATCACCTCCTGGATGGATATGAAGCACAGATTCCTTGAGAAATATTTCCCAACTTCAAAGTCTGTAGGGATGAAGAATCAGTTGTCCAATATATCCCAGTTCACTTCTGAATCCCTTTACAAGTATTAGAAATAATTTAAGAGACTATTGGCAAGATGTTCATATTATCCATTCAAGGAGGGATATTTAGTCTACTATTTATTTAAAGGGTTGTGTGATGATGATATGTATATGGTGAATGCCACTTGCAACAGTTTAATCTCCAAGAAGAGCCCAAAGGAGGCAATGACACTCTTCAAAGAAATGGAAAATGGTACGAGGCAGTTTGGTAAAAGATCAAGGGTGAAAACCCTGGACGAGCCATCCCATTCTCCCAAGTTATAGGAGGAAGTCCAAGCTCTTTCTTCCATGATGAAAGAGTTCATGAAAGGGAGGTTTCAACAAGTGAAAATGTGGCATTTGCAGCCTTAATCTTCACACAGATGTTTTCCTGCAATTGGTGGAAGACTTGGAGGAAGTTAAGGCGTTGGATTTCAAAAATGGAGGAAACATGCCACAATTTGGTAGAGGGACACAACAAGGGTTCCAAAAGAACAAGGGATTAGAAAGGAAATACCCCTATGCAAAAGGAAAGGTACACCGATCACCCCAACTTTCATTGGAGCGAGGAGAACCAGGTGCAAGGGTACAACTGAGGCGAACAAGCTTAACCTCAAACCTATCCGAGGGGAGAAGGGCCTTCTGATAATAACACCTTTTCTATAAGTTGGATCGAGAAGATATTTTAGAAGCAATCTCTCAATTGGCTAAAAGGCTTGATATTTTTACGGAGCGCACAGGTTGTGAGATTGAAGATCTCGGGACTAGGGCATTTTCAAGCATAAAAAATATTGAGATTTAAGTCGAACAACTTTCCACCTTGGTGAGCCGATTTGAAGCCAAAGAGTCCAAAAAGCTTCATTCTCAACTAGAGACCAATATAAGGAATGTGATCGCTTTGAAGCTAAGAAGCGAGAAGGAGGTGCGTGAGCCCGAGAAAGAGATCTCACAAGAGGACTATTTGATCGTAGAGAGCAACAAAACCAACTTGGAGGAACGTGAATTGACTGTGGAGGAGAAGCCTGTCAAGAAAATTTTAACACCCGGGGCGAGGGTGAATCTTCCGCCCCCTTTCCCTAGTGCAGTTAGAAATAGGCCGAAGGTGAAACCAATGATAAGCACACCCGTAAAACCTTCGAGATGGTTGAGGTTAGTGTTCCACTCTTAGACTTGATTGATTATGTGACTTTTTGTGCTAAAATCTTGAAAGTTGTATGCACTAAATAGAGGAACAAACAACTTAGAAAGAGGAAAATTGAAAGTAGGGGGAGTTGCTACTCTAAATCATAGAAATTTTCCTAAGAAATGTGATGACCCTGACATGTTTTCAATTCCATTTCTTTAGGTGGTAAATTGGTGAAGAATGCTATGATTGATATAGGAACCTCCATTAATGTCATTCCCTCTTGTATTTATGAAAATCTAGAAATAGGTTAGCTTAGATAAACTAGGGTGATTGTCCAAATGGCCGATCATTCCCAATCTAGTCCTCGGGATTTAGTGAAGGATGTGATGGTCCAAGTGGGAAATTTGGTGTTTTCGATAGAATTCTATGTTCTTGATGTAGCGCATGATGGTGGTGCACCCTCAATTTTATCGGGGATACCTTTTCTTAAAACATCAAGGACTAAGATTGATATTCATTTTGAACACTAAACTTAGAGGATGACATAGATAGGGTAGACTTTGATATTTACAAATCCAAGTATGATTCACCTAATCCTTCTCTTGTGTACAAAGGCATAACCTTATGTGAAGAAAATGTTCAACGTGAGAAATATTGCATGATTGAAAATTTTAAATGCCTAAATGAGATTCTTGAAGATAAGGAGGTGTTTCCTGACATAGAAACCTTTCATGCTCTATATTGTATGAATGAACTTTGTAATGATACACTTGTTGATGAACATGTCTCTTCTAGTGTGATTAAAGATGCTTTGCCTTCGATATTTTACACTAACTTGCAGCGGAAAAAGGAGCGGGTTAAGGAATTAACCAATCCTAAACCCCTTCCTATTCCCAATATCAACAAGAACGTATCTATGATTGATAATGATGGACATGTTTGGTATGTTTGGCCAAAGGTGAAGGGCAAGCCTAAGGTAATGTGGAGACCCATCCACAAGGACGTGATTGTTGGTGGTGTCAATGATGGTGATTCTGATGAACCATCAAACCGTTCTTGCTAGTTTGTAAGAAATGCATAAAATAATAAGTCGTGAGGATGACAATAGAAATACGGTGCTTTTATATTAGTGGTTTTTTTAAAAAGACCTTCTAAAATTTTGGGAGTGTGTTAATTTTTTGTTGGTATTTTTTTAGGGAAATTAGTTCATCAATTTTATTTGGAAAAGTAATACTCTTAGTTTTTAGTATTTTTGGATGCAAGTATGTCATGAAAAAGTTGGAAGACAAAGAGGCAAAAAGGCCTCGTGCCAGGAAGCCCTGCACGATCCGTGTTGATGGCATAGCCCATGCCAGAGCCCATCAGTGCAAGGCTGACTGGGCAATAAGAAGTCATCAAAACATGTGAAGGCACAAGGCTGGCACACTTTAGCACGAGTTGTACCGGCGCTGGCATGAGGCTGGCATATGCCAGCACAAGCCTCCCTTGAGCTGGCACAGACGCAACGTGTCGGCAAGGATCAAGCCTATGGATCCGTACTGCCTACCTGACCAACCCAATAGAAACCCATCCTAAACCCTATATAACCCCACTTCATGCCAGCCCTTCCTCACTCCATAACCATTCTTTTTCTTCCTCTCAACCAAAGCCTACACTTCCTCTCACCCTATTTTGGCCTAACTTCCTCATTTTATCCATTTCACCTCCACTTGGTACCGAATTTTTTGTATTTCTGAGCCCATTCCAACCCACCAATATTTAGCCTCAGAAAATTCATGATTTTCGCAGAAAATTATGAGACCACTTCGGCCATTAATTGAGTTTCCTCCCAAAAACTCAATTTTTGGTCCATTCCGAGTGTTGGAGTAACTTCGCATTGATCTAGGAGGAGTTCCATACATTCCTCAAATATATATTTCATCACACTCACCATTTGAGGTACTTGGCCAAGCTCTTTTGAATATTTGGAGAAGTTGGAGTGTTGATTTTTTTTTTTGTGGTTGGGTAATTGCATGCTTGAAGTCTTGGGTTGTTAGCGCTGTTGATTGGATAATTTTGGGAGATGTAATTCCATGTTGGGGGTATTTGGTGAAATTTTTGCTATATTTTCTCTGTTGTTAGTTATTATAGTCTCCATATTCATCATGTATCATTGACATAGAGGGGATCCTAGTGTACCCTTTATGGGGTTGAGCTCCATCACTGGGGTACAATTGGAAAGGTGGAGCCACCTAGTAGGGAGCTCTACTCAAGAGACAAAGTTTGTGGATGAAGAGACCCTTAAGGATCTCAAACTCTATAAACCTGTTAGGGTCCTACTGGGGAGGAATGGTAGGAAGAAATTCACTACAGTGTCTACCCCCATATAAACTACTGTGAGATTCCACTTGGTGGATGTCCCCTTGTCCTGACCTATCCTTAGTTGGTAGACATCTTCACATGGAAGCAGCAGAGAGATGTGAAGGGGTACAATGAGTCAGATGTAGGTTTTGAGTTATATGCATTCTAAGCTACCTTTACCCAACAACTGCGGGGAAAGGAGAGTAAGAAAAATGATATAGTCCACCTAGAACTAAGGTATGTGGCCAAACTATTGAGTGTCATAGTCAATTGTCACGGGGAGGCCACCTTGGCTACTGAGAAGGATTGTAGGAGGCTTTGGTCAATCTGCACGAGGAAGGCTTGCCCCTATCTCTTGGATGATTCCATCAGTTACTGTATCGAGCTCTCCACGACTCATACTAGGTAGATAGAAATTGGCGGTATGATCTCACTTTTGGTTCAGCACTGTCACCTTCTGGTGAGTGAGGAGATAAGGACAAACCTACAATCTCCTTTTACAATCATTCTACCAGTCATTGAGGAGGCGGGGTTCATACTAGAGGAAGATAGGGTTGTTTTCTAGATGTACAAGGGAAAGAAATTCATGATATTTCCCCAGATAGATATGGATTCATATGTAGTTTTGGGAGAGCATTACTAGGAGATGATGATGAGACACATGAGGAGGATGATAAGAAGAAGGTCTCGGTGCATCCCACAGAGTTATTTCCCATCGAGCATCATCCCGTCCAACCATAGCCAGAATTTACTCAAGTAATGCCACCACCAACTTTGGAGCAACCTTTAGCGCCACTCGCCTTCTTTTGATTTGGTATTTGGAGGACTACATCTTATCAAGAGCCATTTATCATTCATGAGAATCCATATATTCTGTAGGGCATGGGGCTAGCATTTCTCGTAGGCACAATATTTCTTCCCATTACGATGAAATTGCACTGTCTAGCAGCCATAGACCCCCCTCAACCCCAAGCTCTGACCCCTACAATTATAGTGTTTTGAGCCATTTTAAGGAGGAGGAACACCCTAGGCATCACCCTCAGTCCAGCTCCTTCCGGGAGCATGAGTCACCAGGTTATGAGTCAGCTTTCTCCTACTCTATGTGGACTCATCATCAGTATGGTCCAGAATAGGAACAACCTTTAGGGAACTCCATTTTTTGGGTTAGGCAGGGGATGTTCACTGGCTTGGCGCTCTGCTAGATCATCATGAGTGAGATACGGCGGAGAGATTTGATAGAATTGATGGTCAGCTGCACCACCCGAAGGAAGATATGGGAACACACATGATGGCATCGGGTAGATCAATGACATGCTGAGGACATCAGGCATCAAAGAGGGCTACTACCATCTGGATCCGAGTGGGCAGGGGCAAAGGGCTAGACACCGGAGATGATATTGAGCATGTCTTGGTGTTTCCAACTTTTCCTCTTACCTTGGTTATATGCATTAGGGATAATGCATAAACTAAGAGCATGGGAGGGGTTGGAATACCTCTGTGGTATCATCTCCTATGCTTATGTTTTATCTTATTATAATTGATGTCTGTTTTCCTTATTTTTGGGTACTTTCCCTCATTAGGATGTTTGAACTTTGGTCATTTGTTTTTAGGAGTGAGGACACTTTTTTTTGTTTGCGTTGGGGAATGTTTGGGATGGAACATTTTGGTTGTGTAATTTTTTTCTTTTCATGATCTTTTGTAGTACGAAGCCCAACTTTGGGGCATTTTTTACTACACAAAAAAATGAAAATATTGAAAAAAAAATTAAAAAATATATACCTGGCAATGTTGGAAACCCGAAAGGGAAACTTAGGAAATAATGGGAAGAAAGCTCGGATAGTTGAAAGGCCTAGGTAAAATGAGAGGTTAGCATTGTTACGTTGGAAAACTTAGGCAAAATGAGTGTCCTGGAACAAGGTGAGATGGTGAGCTCAACTTGTGTGAAAGCTAGGATGAAAACCCGAAAGAGCTCCTAGGCTAAATGAGAGAAATTGAGAGGAAAAAACTAAGCCGAGGATCCTTCCACATTATCTTTGGTTTTATCTAAGTTGAGAATCTCAAGTTTTCCTTATTTACAACCAAGTTGAATATCTTTTGGATTATCCTTAGTGGTTTTTTCTGCAACAACTCTTGGATTACTTTTGGCGGACTATTCGGTGGCTTAAGCTAGTTCAACACTTGTTATTTGTGCTTATCTTTTTCTTCAAAATATTTTGGGTGGTTAGGTTACTTTAATATCTTCAGGGAGTACGAGATTTGTGAGATTCTTTCTTCTTCGGGGGAAATAGGGTAGGTTGGGAATAAGTTGAATGCATTGGCTAACTTATCTTTACACCCTACAATTTTCTTAGATCTTTTCTCATTTTTGTTTACTCAAAGGACGCGTAAAGATTTAAGTGTTGGGGGATTGATGTGCACCTATATGCATGTATTACCTTGTGCATTTGACACATTTATTATTATATTTTGTTTGGTTGATTGCTTGTTTTAGTTAGGTTTACACGACAAAGGTTTTAGATGGTCATTATTGGTTTTCTTATCTTAATCCTGAGTTTTTTTAGAATTAATTAAAGCTAACAGATACTTTGTATTCACAGGCACCTAGATCTTCATTTGTGATCCCATTAGTAGGTCGCTATTGTGTAATATTTCATCATCGTTTTGTAGAAGGCCATCCGTGAGGGTGGTAGAATATATTTGAAGGCCATTCTCAAGGATATTAGAAGATATAGAAGGCCATTTTCAAGGATGGTAGTAGATTGAAGGCCACGGACACCAAATCATGGTAGTATATGGAATTGATCCAGAGAAAGGAAAATTCAAAGTTCAAGAAGGCTAAGAAATAAGTTTAAGAATTGTTGTTCGAGAGTTGCACATATTTCTAGGAACAATCTCAGAAGATTCAGCCCTTCAGGGTGGTACCATTGGATTTGGCTTATCAAAAACTATGAAATCGAATAGAAGAAATCTCAAATCGGATCAGTGGTTCATCCATAGCGGAGCATACAAATTAGCCAGCCAAGCCGGCACGAAGGAAGCTCTGCACGGCACGTGCTAGTGCTCAGCATGAACTGTACCAAATAACACGACCCAAGCTATAGGATCTAGCATGGACCGTGCCAAACTTAGCTTCCCATGTTCCATGCCTTTGATCCACTAAAAAATACAGGTAAATATGGGTGCGGATCGTTCTGTTTTACATGTTCTGCATCATTTTAAGTTACTAATGCAAAGACCAACCCACGGGGGTGTGATGAATGAAACAAAACATGATATGTTACTTAGAAAAATGATGTTCCAGCAAATGGCTCACACCAAATGACGAGGGATGTGCACTAAGAGGCGTCAAAACGAATTTCCAGCCGGCGATTTATGCCGGGTGACACAGCCCGTGACAGCATAATGCTCAAACCCTGTGCCAGGTCAAGTAAGTCGCCCCAACCAAAAATAACACTAGAAAATAGATTAAAAGTAACCGGAACAGCTATCACAAAGGTTCAACAACAAAAACCAACTAAAAGTACCAAAAAACAAAAACAACGACACTAACTACTCTACTAACTAGGTATGTAAGTTAACAGTTAAATATTTAAACTAGCATCCCTGGCAGAGGTTCCAAAAATGATCTGCACTCCGCAGGGTCGCTAATAAATTGATTCTTTTCATGGGGGATTTTTTAACCCGTGCAGTGTATTGTAATCAAAGAAAAATATTTGTATTGTTGCTCCCATTTATTACTACTAAACTACCCATGGATAGATATTGGAATGTTTGGGATCATCTAAAGAGATGCTAGAAATTTAAAGGTTAACTACGCAAAGCCATAAATTTTTTTGGGGGGAGGAGGTTATCTATTAACTAAAAATATTCAAGAACAATAGAGTAAAATATATAAAACTAGAACTTGGGGATATTCGTGTTACATGACCGGTAGTATGTTTCCAACCTAGATTCAATCAAGTACAAGGTGTATAAACCTATCCTAATACTTATATCACATAGTGTGATCGATAGGAATGTGTATATTATTGCATGCGTTAACCAATTCATTTTACATGTTTGTTATCATGTTTTGTTTGGTTGATTTCTAGTTTCAGTTAGGTTTAAATTACGAAGGGTTTAGATGACCGCTGTTGGTTTTCTTATCCAAATCCAGAGTTTTCTAGATTTAATTGGATCTAATTGATACTTTGTCATCACAAGCACCTAGATATTTTTTTGTTCGCTTATTAGTAAGTAATTTGTGATGACTTTCGCACAATTTTGTAGAAGGCCATCTGCGACAGTGGTAGAAGATATTTAAAGGCCATTCACAAGAATGGTAGTAGACAATAAGGCCACGAACAAAAAGCATGGTAGTAGATGGAATTAAGCCAAAAAGGCAGAGTCGGAGTTCAATAAGGTCAAAAATGGAAGGCAACGACAACCAGCATGAACCAGCCGACCAACCAGCACCAACCGATATGAGCAAGACAAGCCAAGCAAGCCGGCATGAGGTTATCCTACTAGCATAGCCCTGCCAGTGGTGCCCATTATGAATCATACCCTCTAGCACGGGCCGTGTCACACCCTCTTGGTATGGGCTGTTTGGCACCAACCAGCTCGTGCTACAAAAACTGACCGTGAGGCTAAGTATCAACACAGACCACTCCCTTTCACACGGTCTATGTCGTTTCAACTCCAAAAATTCAAAGACCAACCCGCGGGTTGCGAAGAACGAAATGACCCACTCCATCCAACTGATCAATAAATGCTTCCATCCGACGACCCGCACCAAAGAACACGAGGTATATGATTAAAAGTTGAAAATGGGGCAATAACCGACTGCCCATGCTGGCCGACATAGCCTGCATCAACACAAGACAACACGTCCCGTGTCAATTACTGCTGCTAGGGTTTGTCAGTCTATTTTTGACCTTTTTCAAGGCCCAATTCCCTACTAATATATATACCAGCCTATGTCCACTCGGGTTTTAGTTTATGATCATTTTAGACTCTTAAGAGTAGGGTAGAGAGAGAAAGGATATTTTCCTTCTCTCTAAAATCTTTTTCTTATTCTCATTATTTTCATTTTCCTCAAAGGCATTGAATCCAATAAAATATTTCGGTTCAATACTTAGGGAGTAGTTAATTAACTTGGGGTTTGTATTTGTATTCAATATTTGATGTTTGTTTTGTGAGATTCCTTAGATCTACCTATTTCTATATGCTTATGATCATTATGTTTCCTTGTTCTTGATGTTCTTATTAATTGTGTGATTACCACAATAATATTGGCACACATCATATTCTACTTTCATGTTAGCACACTTGGAGGAGTTGTAGGAATTAGACTTCAATGGTGGAAATCGGGAAGGAGGTGAAAGGCATTGGACTCCGGGAAAACCAAAACGGTGAAAAGGCAAGACCTCTACATGAATACCTTCAACCCCAGATATCGTGATCAACTCAAATTTTGTTGACGAAAGGAGAATCAAGACCAAGGGTACAATTGAGGTGGAAAACTTCAAAATAAACCTTATCCCTTGGGTGAAGGGCCTTCCATCAACAATTCCTCTCTCTACGGGTTAGATCGTGAAGAAATCTTGGAGGCTATTTCCCAAGTAGCTAAGAAACAAGATGTTTTCTTGGTGTGCACATGGTGTGATATTGAAGATCTAGGGACTAGGGCTTTTTTAAGCATGAAAACCATGAAATCTAAGTTAGGCAACTTACCACCTCAGTGAGCCGACTTGAGGCAAAAGAGTCTAACAAGCTCCCTTCCCAACTGGTGATCAATCCGAGAAATGGGAGAACATTTAAGCTAAATAGTCAGAGGGAGGTGCGTGAGCGAGAGAAAGAAATATTGCAAGAGAACGACTTGCTTATGGAAAGCAACAAGACTAACTTGGAGGAGCATGAGACGGTTGTGGAGGAGGATATCATCAAAGAACTTCCTACACCTAAAGTGAGGATGAATCCTCCACCACCTTTCGCTAGTGCACTTAGGGGAAGGCCCAAAGTGGAAAATGATGATGCACACATTCACAAAATCTTCGATAAGGTTGAGGTTAGCGTTCCAATTTTAGATTTGATTGGGCATGTTCCTTCTTATGCTAAACTCTTGATATTTTCATGCACTAAGAAGAGGAACAAACCAATTATAAAGGTAGGAAAATTGAAAATAGGGGGTGGCTACTCTAAATCATAGGAACTTGCTTAAGAAATGTAATGACCTTGAGATGTTCTCTATTCCTATTGCCTTAGATGAAAAATTGCTGAATAATGTTATGATTGACTTCAGAGCATCATTTAACGTGATCCCTTTTAGCCTTTATAAAAACCTAGACAAAGGTGAGATTAGGAAACTAGGGTAGTTATCCAATTAGCCGACCACTCCCAAGCTATCGCTTTAGGTTTAGTTAAGGACTTAATGGTTAGGTAGGCAATTTAGTGTTTCCAGCTGACTTCTTCTATGTTCTTGACATGTGCATGATGGTTGTGTAACCTCAATTTTATTGGAGAGACCTTTTCTTAAATGTTAAGGACTAAGATAGATGTTCATTTAGGAAAACTAACCCTGGAGGATGACATTGATAAGGTGGGAATTGATATATATATATATATATATATATATATATATAAGGCTAAACATGATTCACCTATTCCCTCTCTTATATGCAAAGGAATAATTTGTGTGATGAACCTACTGAATGTAAAAACCCTTGCATGATTAATGAAAATTTTTTCCTGAATGAGATTCTTGATGATGATGAGGTATTACCCAATCTAAAGACCTTACATGTTCTATCTTGCTTGAATGAACCTTGTGATGATGCAATTGTTAACAAGCATGCTTCATTTAGTGTAATTAAAGATGCTTTGGTTCCGATTTATAACACTAACATGCAGCGAAGAAGAAAATGGGTTAAGGAATTAACAACTCCAAAGCTCATTCCTCTCCCAAACACAACAAAAAGGTGTCTACTGTTGTGAAAGATGGATATGTTTGGCGTAGTTTTAGGGAAAAAGGTGTCTACAAAAAGGGCGTAGTTTTTGGTTGTGTCAAGGATGGTGATTCCGGTGATCCATCAAATAGTTTATCTTAGTTTTCAAAAATGCATAAAATAATAAGTCGTGAGAACAACAGTAAAGAAACAATTCTTTCTATTTTATATTAGTTGATTTTGAAAATTTTCTTGTGAATTTTTGGGAATATGTTTGATTTTTGACGGTGTTATTAGGGACCATTAATCATTATAATTGGTATGGAACAGTGCTACTCTCGATTTTTGTGTTTTTGGACACAGGGATTTTACGACAAAAGTTGGAAAGGAAAAAGCCCGACCAACCTCGTGCTAGAGTGGGCCAGCATGATCTAGCCCCAATACAGTGCATCCCAAGCTACATTAGCATGATGCTAAGGCATGATATGAGGCATATGGCATGAGGCAATAGTGTGGAGTAGAACGAGCTAGCACGAGGTGCCACGCTTCAACATGAAGCATCACGCTTCAACACGTGGCATGCCTTGAGATTTTCAGTGCCACCTAGCTAACCAATCGGAAAATCACCTAAACCCTATAAATGCCTCATGCTCAGCCCCTAGTTCTTCATATTCTTATTCTCTCTCCCCTCCATACCCGATTTTCTCAACTTCTTCTCCTTCCCAAACCAAAATTTTCCTACAACTCCTTCAATTCTTATCTGATTTAACTCAAAATGGTTCGAAAATCTTCATTTTTCCAAGTCAACAAAACCCAAAAAATATTTCTTCCAAAAACATGAAGACTTAGCCTAGAATTTCAGAAATCCATTTCAGCCTTTACTCGAGCTTTCCCAAGAATTCGATTTTTGCTCCATTTCGGGCTTTGAAGATTGCTGTAAATTGGTCTAGGAGGAGTCATGCATTCTTCTCAAGCACAACTTTAAAAAATGTAAGCCCCAATCTCCACCTAGGGTATTCAGCCGACTTGCTCCTTTGGAAAATTTTAGATTTTTTAGATTTTGTAATCTTTGGTTATTTGCATGTCTAAGATGTCTTAAGATTGGGTGATTATTGTTATTATTGGAATCTTTTGGGAGAGGTTTTTGGATTTTGGGGTAGTTGATAGAGATTTGTGTACCATTCTCGTTGTTCGTGTTATTTTTGTGCTATATTCTCCATCATGCCTCGTAGACAGAGATGGGAGTCTAGTGTACCTTTTATGGTATTCACCACACTCTGTGAGGAGCATCGGGAATGGTGGGACTATCTTTTTGGGTGCCCCATCCAAGAGACGAAGTTTGTAGATGAGAGGACCCTCAAGGACCATAAACTCTACAAACCATTTTGGATGCTCGTGAGGATAGGGCTGAAGGAGATTATGAAAGTGTTAGCCCACACCTACACTAGATACACTTTATTTTTCTACTATCTTGAGGGATAACAACATGTTTACAAGGAAGATTATGAGATTTTATCGAGGGGATGTGGTCCGTTCCATGACTCACCCGGAGCTTGCTCAAGTTTTTAGGTCCAAGTATTATAAGCAGATGAAGGGGTACCATAATACTGATGCAGGTTGTGATATATGCACATTCTGGAACAGCATCACTCGACAACTGTGGGTGAAGAAGAGAAAGAAAAATGACATAGTGCATCCAGCACTGAGGTATGTAGCTGGGCTTTTGAGTGTGGTGGTCGATTTCCATGTGGAGGCCATGACCCCTACTGAGAGGGACTGCAAGATACTTTGGCCTTTATGCACTGGGCAAGTTTGTCTTAATCTAGTAGATGAAATCATTGGCCACTGTATCGACCTCTCAAAGTATCAGACCAGGAAGATGGTCATTGGGGGCATGATATCACTCCTGGTCGCACATTTTTACCATTCAATGAGCGATGAGATCCGAGAAAACCCAAACATACCTTATACGTTTACTCGCGAACTCATGGTAGAGGCGATGATGATTCAGATATGGGGTGGACTTGTCTACTGGCTATATAAGGACCAGGACTTCATAAGACTTCTCTAGAATGGTAGGACTGCGCTGGCTAGGATGTTCTTACTGCAGGATTTCATTAAATAGCCTGATGAGGATTCACTAGTGGTATGAGGTGTCCTTTATGGGGAGGTGGCGAGTATTAGGAAGAGGGTGGATAAATTTTGATGCATGAGGAGCAGATTCCGGAGCAACCCGCATAGTCTTTTCCCACTGACCACCAACTTCTTTTATCGGCACCAGAGTTTCCATGGTTTGTGCTACCACCAATGTTTGAGCAGCCTTTAGTGCCAAGGTCTCCACTTGAGCAGATAATTTTTTAGCACCACCTCCATTCAATGGGCCAATTGATATGCAAGAGGAGCTCTATCACTCCACAGGGCATGGTGCTTGATGTTCACCTTTATGCATGCATTAACATATGAATTTTACAAATTTACTATCATGTTTTTTTATTGCTATTTTTAGTTAGGTTTGCATGACAAAGGGTTTAGACGACAATACATTATTGGTTTTCATGTCTAAATCCCAGTTTTTGTAGTGTTAATTGAATCTAATGGACACTTTGTATTGACGAGAACCTAGATCTTCTTGTGATCTATTTGGTAGGTTGATCTTCAGTAATTTTTCATCATCATTTTGTAGAAGGCCATCCGCTAGGGTGGTAGAAGATATTTGAAGGTCATTCGCATAGATGTTAAAAGATATTGAAGGCCATTCGCAGGGATGGTAGTAGATTGGAGGCCACGGACTCCAAAGATGGTGCTAGATAGAATTGAACCCAAAAATGGTGGATTTGAAGTTCAAGAAGGTCAAGAACGGAACACGGTGCCAACCGTCCGATCAAGCCGGCCGGCAGACTGGCCGCCACGAGACCGTGCACAAGCCCAACTTTAACCATGCACGGTCGGCCCAAAGCCATCCACGTGGTGTGAAAAATAGCCTGGCAAGCGCCGTTTATCCAAGAAAAAAGTCATTCTAGAAGACAGGTCATGAAAAACAACACAGAGCGTGCAAATTATATGTTCAACACTGACACAAGTAGACGACCTATGCCGGTCCTTGCATCCTGCACAAAACGAGTTTGCATGACTTGTTTTAGTCCGTGCTGCCTACGCCAGCACGAGGCTGCTCGGGGTTTGCCGTGCCGAATGCCTCGCGCCAGCACGACCGTGCATGGACCATGCTATTTTTCACTGGCCGCACAAATTGCGTCTGCTAGCATTTTTAGGCCACTTTTAGGGCATATTTCAGGGCCCAATTCCCTAATAGTATTTATAAGTAACTTTTTCTACTAGGGTTAAAGTTTATGTAATTTTTTCTACTTTAAGAGTAGTCTTGAGAGAAAAATTATCTTCCTTTTTTCTAGGTTCTTTTCCTTTCTTTTCTTTATTATTCTTTTGCCCAAACGTGTCTAATCGAATGAAATACTTGGGTTCAATTCTTAGGGAGTAGTTAATTAACTTGGGGATTGTGTTTGTATTAATGAATTACTGTTTGTTTTGTGAGATTTCTTAGATCTTCCTATTTCTATGTGTTTGTTATTATTATGTTGACTTGTTCTTCATGTTCTTATTAATTTTGTGATTGTTACACTAAGATTGGCACACACAACAGTCTACTATCATATTGGTGCAGTTATTGTTACCGCCCAGGGAAGGAAACCTATATATGCTTAGGGAAATGATTATCTGAAACCGTGTGGGTGTGTGCACGTGGGTTGCCGAGTCAACATTAAGATCGACCATGCACTAGTAAAGCGGCAAGTTAGTCCGAAGGGTTACAGACACAAATAGCTAGAGTGGTAAACTAGGGTTATCTTTGCAACCCTTGAGCCATCGATTTATACTGTTTGCCTTTTTGGCCTAGCGATAAGCATTTTTGGTGTAGTGCCCAGGATGTAATAGCATGGGAGAGATTTAGATCCGCACTTGCACTCCCCTAACTACGGAGGCGTTGGTGATGGAAGATTACATGCATACCTATGTGACGGGTATGGGGATGTGTTTACCATCGACCTCACCACGCGTCACAAACACTAGAATAAGTTTGTAGTTCTTGTATGTGGTTAAATTGAGGATTGAAACAACATTAATCATGTTAAGAAAATACTCCCCAAGTGCTATTTATATTCTTTATTCTCGTGATTTTGCATGCTATTTGTTGTTAATATAACCCCCCAACGCTTATTTTACCATTACTAATTATTCCTGACAGACGATCGAATTGATGACCCGATTGCAGCTCCATATAATTTACTCTTAGATTCCTAATATAACCTCGGTACTTGCCACTACCTAATAATTTTGGTAGCATAGTGGTAGGAATTAAAGGAAAAAATGTCTAACTTAGTGGATCTCCTGTGATTTATTAGCCGACTTAAATACAAAGATTCCGGAAAGCTTCCTTCCTAAATGGAGATCAATTGGAGAAGTGTGAGCACTTTGAAGCTAAGAAACGGGAAGGAGGTGTGTGAGCCCGAGAAGGAGAACTTAAAAAGAAATTACTTGATTGTGGAGAGCAATAAGACTAACTTGGAGAAGCATTAATTTGTTGAGGGGGAGAAACCCGCCATGGAACTTCCAACACCCGAGGTGATGGTGAATCTCCTACCACCTTTTCCTAGTGCACATAGGGGAAGGCTAAAGTTCGCAACCTATGATGAGCACATTTGTAAGATCTTTGAGAAGGTTGATGTTTATGTCCCACCCTTGGACTTGATTGAGCATATTCCCTCTTGTGCTAAAATTTTGAAAGTTGCATGCACTAAGAAAAGGAACAAACCAATTAGAAAGTTAGGGAAATTAAAAATAGGGCGAGTTGCTACTCTTAATCATAGAAAGTTGCCAACAAAATGTGATGACCTTGGTATATTTTCAATACCTATCTCCCGAAGCGGTAAATTGGTGAAGATTGCTATGATAGACTTATGAGCCTCTATTAATGTCATCCTATCTTGCCTTTGTGAGAATCTAGAGATATGTAAACTTATAGAAACTAGGGAAATTTTCCAATTAGCCAATCACTCCCAAGCTAGTCCTTGGGGTTTAGAAAAGGATGTTATGGTTAGAGTTGGCAATTTAGTGTTTTCGATGGATTTCTATGTCCTTGATGTTGCGCACGATGGTGGTGCACCCTCAGTTTTATTAGGGAGGACATTCTTAAAACATCAAAGACTAAGATTGATATTCAGTTGGGAACACTAACCCTAGAGGATGATATTGATAAGGTTGGGTTTGATATTTATATATCTAAGCATTATTCACCTAATCCTTCTCTTGTGTGTAAATGCATAAAATTTTGTGAAGAACTTGATCTATGTATGAACTCTTGCATAATTGAAGATGTTAAAGCCCTATTGATATTGGTGATGATGATAAGGTGTTGGCCCATATAGAAACCTTGCATGCTCTATCTTGAATGAAGGAGCCTACAACATGAGGCTGGCCACGTGTCAGGCCTCCTGTGGCTGAAATTTATTGGGTCGAAAATTCATATTTTCAAAATTTTAAATTTCAAGCCAAGCCATGCATTTTTTGCCGATTAATTAAATAGCTCATCAACACCACACTTATGCATTAATTAAATGGTACTTTTTTGGTGTAAATAGCTCCTCAACACCACGTTTATGCATTAATTAAATAGTACTTTTGTTCCCCCACATCCCCTAATTTCAAAAATGCCATCGTCTTATCCCATCTTTATCTCCTTTCTAAATCACCTTATATTGCTGAAAATAATGATCCATAGTACATTTCCTCATCTATAGGAGTCATTTGGCTCATTGAAATCTCACAAAAATAGTCACTCTCACTTCCTCTTGGTGAAACTAAAAAAATTGGGGCTTTTTCTCTCAAAAGTTAGCATTTTTGCTTCTTCTTGTGTGGATTCTTCATATCTTGGCTAAAAATTCTTGGTAATCCTTTGAGATATATGTTTACATTATTTATTTAGCATGATGGTGATTTGATGAAGATCTTAAAACTCAAAAAATATTGAAGTCTTTTGAGGAAATTTTTGGGCTATGTGAATGATCTTGTGTTAAACAAAGTGTGAGGGGTGCATATATTCTTATCCTGTGATGATATAATCTTAATTCAATGTGGTGATTTAGGAGGAATTGTTGTTGATTGCATGATCTTGTTAATGGGATGCTATTGTTTGCCATGATTTATTGTTTAGAAAGAATGATTCTTGTTTTAATAGCCCTTATTTCGAGATAGCATGATTTGGAATGTTTTGGCTATTTAGAAAGAAATATTCCTCTTGAATGATACTTGATTCATGCCTTTGTATATTCTTGCATTATAGCCTTTTTCTTGTTGTGATAGGATGGTTCCAAAAACAAATAGTTTGGAGATATGAATAACTTCCCAGGGGGACAAAGGGAAGAAGTCGGCCATGGTTGGGAGATGAGAGACGGAGACTTCCCTTCCTCTTAACCCCACTTATGTTGTTTATGAGTTCATGGGGTTAACAACCACTTATGGGAGTGCAGCTCAGAGGTCGAAGTACTTGAGATGCCCAAAGAAAACCATTTTGAAAACAAAGTTTGCTTACAAGGAGACCTTGGGAGCTCTAGGTCTACTCGAGCCCGTCACATATTTTCTAAGCTGAATAAATCTAGAGGGTTTCTTACAAAAGCATTCCAAGACTTATATACGGTGGACTTTGGAGTTTTTGGAAACCTTGGAGCAAGCAAAAGACAATGAGGGGAGGAGAATCATCCATTTCAACTTGAATGATAAGGAGAAGAACACTATGTCTCATTTGGACATTGCCCAAGCATTCAGATAGAAGTACGGGAAGGAAATTCCAAGGACACACCAACATGGCCTTTCATTTTCTTTGAGATATTTTTGGAGAATCCTTTCGTACACATGGAGGAAGCATCTCTGAAAGAGCACCACGATTTTCCATTTGGCGTTGCGATATGTCCAATGATTATTGTCCATTGGGTATTTTGTAATGGAGAACTTTCCCAGTGTCCTGATTCGGATGTCCAAGTTCTGTGGGTGATGACTTTGAAGGAGAATTTTTACCCTTGCATGGTTGAAGCCTTTGTGGAGGAATGAATTTCGATAAGAAATAATAAAGTTGGCCAAATATCTAAGGGAGGCATGGTCAAACTCTTAGCCAAACTCTTGGGCCATTTGATTCCTTCTCCATTTTCATTGGTGATTTTAGGTCGTTCGGGGATAAGGTACACTATGGATAAGCTGGTGAGAGCTTTTATGGTTGCTTCCAAAACCTCAAAGGATCGATTTGTGTGGTTGTACAGTGGCTGCACAGTTTGCAATTTCATGATCCTTCCACAGCTAGAGCGCACAACTATCAACCAAGACACTATATTGGAGAATTTATTCCTAGCATTCGATCCACATTTCTAGAAGGACTTCCACAGAGTCTTATGAAACCTAGGCATACACATTAAGGAGGAGGATGGTGAGATTCCTTCTAGGGCACCAACTAATTGCACTCACCTAACCGCGAAGTTCCTTGACCAATTCCGCATTTTTGGGAACAACTTGGGAGTTCTACCCAACTTGTGCAGGAGCTTTGTCATTCGGTAGGCAAGATGAGCTTATAGATGAAGGATTTTGGGAATCGTCCAGACTTTATGGAGAATAACATGCACATTTGGGTCTAAGTTGGAGATCATCAAGCGGGAAATGAATAAGGAGTTTGCTATTGTGGATGAGAGAGCAGATGCCCAAGAAGAGGCCATCGGGAAGTTGATCGAGAGATTTCACATCTCGCGGCTTGATTTTTTTTGGGATGTTATTTCTATCAAGAAACAAGAAATGCGTCAAGAAAAAAGATGGAGGTGGCGTGAGACACGACACCTGGGGAGGAACCCTTTGGGGTCACATGAGTTAGTTTCACAAATTATGTTTCTCTCAATTATGATATATATTGGTTCATTCCATTGGGGAGAATGCATAGTTTAAATGTGGGGGAGGGAATAGTGAAACACTTATTAGTTTTTATCTCGGGATTTCTTTGTGTTTTTGGTTTTTTTTGTTCGGTGTTTTTTGTTTGGTGTTTTTTGTGTTATCTTTGGTTTTGGGAAGTTTTGTGGAGTTTTTGGTGCTATAATATTTAGGGTGCTATCACTTTGCTTTTGTGGGAATGTTTGCGATGAAAATTTTAGTGGTGTAATTTTTTGTTTTTCTTGAATGAAGGCGAGCAAGAACAACAATATAGCGCACCCAACAATGAGATAAGTTATGAGGTTGTTGATTATTCTTCCATGGGGAGGCCATCACTTCTACTAAGAGAGATTGTAGGATATTATGGTGGATTTGCACTGGGCGAGCCTGCCCTGATCTTATATATAAATTCATCACCCAGTGCTACCAAGATAGAAGTTGGGGTCATGATATCACTCTTAGCTGATCATTTTGCCTTGCCGGTGGATGAGAGTATATAGGAGAACCCATAATCAACATACACCCTAACCTATGGATCTATTTTAGAAGCAGCAAGGATGCATTTATATGTTGGGGTGATTTGGCGGTGCTATAAAGAAGCCAACTTCATAAGACTCCCCCAGTCCAGGAGGACAAAACTAGTCTCGACTTTTAGACTACAAGACATCATTATACAGCCGAATCAGGAAGGAACAGGTAGTAGTGGGAGGTCTATGTGCTGAGCAGAAGGACAAGAAAGGAGAGCAAGGTAATGAAGCCCTGATCGATGAGGATCTGATTGAGAAGTGATAAGCACAACCTCATGCCATGAATTAGCAATTCATTCACCCAACGCGGATATTTCCACAATTTGTGCAACCACCACTTGTTGAGCATAGCTTGTGCTATGTTCCTCCGGTTGAGCAGAAATTTGGACAACAACCATCTTAAAAGTGGCCAATTGAGATTCAAGAAGAGCCTTATCAGTCTACCGGGCATACTTTGAGTAATCCCACAGGTGTAGTTACTTTCCCCACAATGAAAATTTTTGGCAGAAAGAGCAGCTGTGGACTTCCTCTTGGTTCTAAGCCACATGACACAACCTCTTGGTTCCAAGCCACATACACACAACATTTCCACATTACCTTCGGAAAAGAACTGGGGAAAAAAGGGTTCCGGTCACAGGAAGCCTCATGCTAGCCCCTTTAGCACAAGGCATGCCTCGTATCAGGCACCCTCACCATGACGGTAGCCTTAAGTTAGGAGCCCACAACACGAGGCTGGCCATGTGTCAGGCCTCGTGCGGCTAAAATTTATTGGGTTAAAAGTTTAGATTATGGAAAATTTAAATTTCAAGCCAAACCATGCATTTTTGGCCGATTAATTTAGAATATATTTTATTCCCTAGGATTGTTGGTGTAAATAGAACATCAAAACCACCCTTATGCATTAATTAAATGGTACTTTTGTTGTCGACATCCCCTAATTTCAAATATGCCATCCTCTTATCCCATTTGTACCTCCCTTCTAAATCATCTTTTTTTGCCAAAAATAATGATCCATAGTACATTCTCTCACCTATAGGAGCCATTTAGCTCATTAAAATCTCTCAAAAACACTCAGTCTCACTTCCTCTTGGTGAAACTAAAAAATTGGGGCCTTTTCTCTCAAAAGTTAGCATTTTTTCTTCTTCTTGTGTCGATTCTTCATCTCCGGGCTTCAAATTATGGGTAATCCTTTGAGATTTATGTCTCCTTGATTTATTTTCCATGATAGTGATCTGATGGGGAGCTTGAAACTCGAAAAATATTGAAGAGTTTTGAGGAAATTTTTGGGCTATGTTAATGATCTTGCATTTCACTAAGTGTGGGGCGTGAATGTATTCTCATCCATTGATGATATGATCTTAATTTATTGTTGTGATTTAGGAGGAATTATTCTTGTTTACATGATCTTCTTGATGGGATGATATTATTTGCCATGATTTATTGTTTAGGGAGAATGATTCTCGTCTGAATAGCCCTTATTTTGAGGTTGCATTGTTTGGAATGTTTTGGCTAATTAGGAAGAAATATTATTCATGAATAATACTTAATGCAGGCCTTTATATATTCTTGCATTACCACCCTTTTCTTGTTGTGATAGGATGGCTCCAAAATGAAATGGGTTGGAAATATGAACAACTTCCCACGATGACAAAGGGAAGAATTTGAGTTAAGGTTATGATATGAGAGCCCGTGACTTCCCTTCCTCATAACCCAGCTTGTATTGATGATGAGTTCATAGGGTTGACAACCATTTCTGGGAGTGTGAGCCGGAGGTGAAAGTACTTGAGATACCCAAACAGAACCATTTTAGAGACAAATATTTCTTGCTAGGAGACCTTGGGAGATCTAGGTCTACTCGAGTCTGTAATATATTTTCTAAGCCGAATAGTCCTAAAGGGTTTCTTAGAAAATAATTCCAAGACTTACATATGGTAAATTTTGGAGTTTTTAGAAACCTTGGAGCACGCAAAGGACAATGATAAGGAGTACACTATGTTATATCGGGACATTGCCCAAGCATTTGGATGGAAATTCGGGAAGTAAATTCCAAGGACAAACCGACAAGGCCATCCATTTTCTTTGAGAAATTTTTGGAGAATTCTTTCGAGCATGGAAAGGAAGCATCTTTCAAAGAACACCGCGATTGTCCATCCGGCATTGCGATCTATCCAGCGATTGTGGTCCATAGGGGTATTTTGTAATGGAGAGCTTTCATAGTGTCCCGATTTTGATGTCAAAGTTTTTTGGGCGATGACTCTAGAGTGGAATTTTTACTCGAACATTGTAGCGGCCTTCGTGGAGGAATGCATTTCTATAGGAAATTAGAAAGGCTACAAAATTTCTAAAGGAGGCATGGTCGGACTTTTAGCCCAACACTTGGATATTCCGGTTCCTTCTTCATTTTCTTTGGCAAATTTAGGTCATTTAGGGACAAGGTACACTATGGATAAGCTGGTGAGAGCTTCCATGGTTTCTACCAAAACATCAGAGGATCGATTTGTATAGTTGTATATTGGCACCACAGTTTGCAGTTTCATGATCCTTCCACAGCCTGAGTGTACCACTATCAACCAAGACACTATATGGGAGGATTTTTTCCTAGCACCTGATCCATGTTTCGAGAAGTAATTCTACAGAGTATTATGAAACCCGGACATAGACATTGAGGAGGAGGATGGTGAGATTCTATCTAGGGCACTACCTAGTTGCACTCACCTACCCTCAAATTTCCTTGACCAATTCCGTATTTTTGGGGAACAAATTATGAGTTCTACCCAACTTTTGTAGGATTTTGGTCAAGAGTTGGTGGAATGAGCTTACAGTTGGAGGATTTTGGGAATCGGCTATACTCCATAGATGATAACATTCGCATTTGGGGTCTAGGTTAGAGTCCATTGAGTGGAAAATGAAGGAGGAGTTGGCTATTGTGTATGAAAGGACGGATGTCCAAGAAGAGGCTAGTGCGCAATTGATCAAGAGATTTCACATATTGAGGCTCGATGGTTTTTGGGATGTCATTCCTATGCAAAGGTAAGAAATGCGTCAGGATAAAAAGAGGATGCTTGAGACACGACACTTCAGGGTCACGTGAGTTAGTTTCACTAATTTTATTTTTCTTAATTATGATCTATATTGGTTCATTTAATAGGGGACAATTCTTATTTTAAGTGTGGGAGAGGGAGTAGTGAAACACTTAGTAGTTTTCCATCTCGAGATTCCTTTGTGTTTTTGGTGTTTTATTTAGTTTTTTTGGTGTTATCTTTGGTTTTGGGAATTTTGGTAGAGATTTTGGTGGTGTAATATTTAGGGTGCTATCACTTTGTTTTTGTGGGAATGTTTAGGATGAAACTTTTGGTGATGTAATTTTTGTGACAAAACTAGCCACGACATTTAGACTGCAAGATCATCGTAAAGTCGGATCAGGGGGCACAAGTATTAGTAAGAGGCCCACATGCTGAGCAGAAGGACGAGAAGGGAAAGTAGGGAGATTAAGACATGATGGATGAGTATCTGATTGAGCAGCAGTAAGCATAGCCTCACACCATGGACTAGAAGTTCATTCACCTACCACCGATATTTCTGCAATATGTGCAGCCACCACTAGTTAAGCATAGTTTGTGCCATATTTCCTCGTTGAGCAGCAGTTTGGACCAAAATCACCTTACAAATGGCCAATTGAGATTCGGGAAGATCCTTTTATATTTACTGGGCATACTTTGATTGGTTCCCACATGCGTAGTTACTTTCCCCACGATGAATATTTTGGGAATTCGAGCAGACAGAGAAGTCGTGGACCTCCTTTTGGTTCCAAGCCACATAGATACAACATCTCCATTCCGTCCAAGTATGAGGCTTATCATTATAAGAATCATTGGATTCCATTATGATTCATCCTATGACATGTGGTTTCATCCACCGAGCCTGCTTCATTCAGGGTTCGGCAGGATGTAAGCCAACTTGAAGCGCAGCTCGACTATCATCCAGGTGAAACTACTTACTGGTTTGACCGGGTGGACGATCAGATATTGTAATTAAGGAAAGACATAGGCATACACCAACATGATATAGGAGATATCATTGATAGGTTGAGGACAGTGGGCGTTGGAGACGTGCACCATCACCAGAAGCCACACAGGCAGCGACGTGAAGCAAGACGTGGCGGACGACATTGAAGACTTGTAGTATCTGCAAACTTTTTCTTACCTTGATCACATGCATTGAGGACAATTTATGAACTAAGTGTAGGGGAGGGGTCGGAACACACCTTCACATGGTGGCATCTCCTCTGTCTTGCTTCTTTTCTATTCTGTTTTTGATTGGATTTTCATGTTGACTATGACTGCTATTTTCCATATTTCTTTCTCCCTCGTTTGACTTTTGAAAATCTATTTTAGTTTTCTTTGAAACTTTTTTATAGAGATGTGAGGGCTCCATTTGTAGTTTGTGTGGGATGATGAACACTTTGGTGGTGTCATTTTTGTTTTTGGATTATCTTCATGTAGTATGAAGCCCACCATTGGGGCATTTTGTAATACACCATTTTTTTAAAAATGAAAAAAATACATATATCCGGCTAAGTCGAAAACCGAAAGGGAAATAAATAATGGGAAAGACCCAAATAGGTTGATTTTTTTTTGAAAAATTGAGAGGTGGTGTGGAAAAAGGTGAGAAGTGAGTTCAATTTGTGGGAAGCTAGGCTGAAAACCATAAATGGCTCCTAGGAAAAGGAGAGAAATTGAAGAAAAAAACTATGGTTCTCTTTGATTGTCACTTGGAGGTCCTTTTGGTAGAGTAAGTTAGCTTCACACTCGTCTTTGTGAATTTCACCTTTTTTTTGTTTAATTGGTTGGATAGATTATTTTAACTTTTTTGGGGATTGAGAATTGTGAAATTCTTACATCTTTGGGGAACTAGGGTAGTCTAGGAATATATTTTGAATGTGTTGGGGACTTTTTCCATCCTAGTTTCCGCTTAGAGATTTTCCCATTTTTGTTTACTCGAGAACGAGTAATGGTTTAAGTGTGGGGGGGATGATATGCAAGTAAAAGTATGTGTTAACCAATGCAGTTGACACATTGTTAGTATGTTTTGGTTGGTTGATTGCTAGGCTTAGGTAGGTTTACATTACAAGGGGTTTAGATAGTTATTTTTGGTTTTCTCGTCAAAATCCTTAGTTTTCTGGACTTATTTAGACCTAATGGACACGATGTCCTTATCAGCATCTAGATCTTGTTTTGTGAGATTATTTGGAGATTTAAATTTGTATTCAGGACAAGGTAGTTATTTTGTGAGATTCTAATATCTCCCTATCCTTTAATACTTCTGAATATATGTTTGACTTGTGACTTACATTCTAGTTAAATGCATATTTGATATCTATGTTGGAATACACCTTAGCCTATTTTTCATGTATGGTGCACTATTGTTTTCCCCTTGGGAGTGTTGCTAGGGTAATAGGAGGAGTAAGAGTCTGCGACCGTGTTGGTGTATGCATGTGGGTCGTGGGCACCTCTTTGATGATCGTACACTAGTATGAACTGGACTGGTAGCTCGATAGAATGACAAGATAATTAGTAGCAACTATGGTTGGCTTAATTCGATCTATGTCATAGAAACCATAGAGTAACTATAAGATGCCAACCCCTTTGTTTCTATAGATCTAGGTAGAAGCATTCAAAGTGGAGTGCCCAAGATGTAATTCTTTATGCGGAAGAATAAATCTGCATAATGGCGGGGCCGCTAATGAACTTCCCTAATTACAGAGGTGATGTTGATAGGAAAATACAAGAGCACCTTTCGGTGAAAGAGAAGAGGAGGTGTTGACTATCGATGACACTATGTGACATAAGTATTAGGATAGGTTTATACATCTATATTTGATTGAATGAAGGATCGCAATATACTACTGGTCATGTAACACAAATATTCCTAAATGCTAGTTTTATATAGTTTACTCACTTGTTCTTGCATGCTTATAGTTGATAGACAAGCTCCCTCCCCCAAAACCTTGTTTACGACATCGACTATTCCTGAGATGTCATCAGATGGAAAACCTAATTTCAAATTTGTATATTTAACCTTTAAATTCCTAGCATCTTTGTGTAAGACCTTGGACTTTCCACAATCTATCCTTCGGTAGTTTATTAGTGACTTCGGGTGCAACTTAAATATCTTTTATCTTTGTGAAGCACTCCATGGGTTAATTATCCCAAAGGTACGACCCCGTGGAATGCACATCACATTTTTAAATAATTTAGTATATGAGGGAACTTGTTAACTGAATCAAGAATTGGAATGATAAGCTCGACCTTTTCCAAGACTTTGCAAATTGAGTTTCGTTGGTTGCCACCTTTTAGCCTTCCCCACAGAGCACTAGGAAAAGATGGCGAAGGGTTGACCCTTGCCTCAGTTGTGGGTTGCACCCTTGGTTGTCCTTGCGCTACCTAAATTTGGGTGTTCACGTTATTGGGGATTGAAGATTTTAGAATATGGGTCCTTTTTATCTCCACCTTTGTCTCTCAAAACCCTAATTAGTGCCCCCTGGAAAACTGGCTATCTAAACCATTGAAGTCTAAGGCCTTCACTTCCTTGATGTTATCAATACCTTGCAGACATGTATCGGTTAGGTGATCAAGATTTCCAATCCCACACACCTTCACTTATTGAGTTCTCCCTTTCATGAACTCTTTCATCATGGAAGCAAGTGCTTGGACTTGTTCCCCAAGCTTGGGAGAATGATCGAGCTACTCTAAAGTCTTCACACAGGATCAGGTGCCAAATTTCCTTGCACTATTGGCCATTTCCATGAACAATGCCATCGCATATTTTGGGATTTTTTTGCTAAGAACCATGACATTCCTTATTCACCATGCGCATGTCTTCATCGCATAAGCCTTCAAATAAGTAATAAACAAGGTTGCCTTCCTTAATTGGATGATAAGGGCAAGCAGTCGTAGTTGATTGAACCTCTCCTACTACTCATACAAGGACTCATTTTCCATTTGTGATATATTGGAAAGTTTCTTCTTCAAACTTGCAAATTTTGAAGCCATTAAGAATTTCTCGAGAAATCTTCGCTTCATATCCATCCAGGAAGTGATACAGCCCGATGGTAAGTAATATAGCCAATCCTTAGCTGCATCTCGCAGTGAAAAATGAAATGACCTCAAATTATAGTCCTCTTCAGACATGCCCGGTGGCTTCATATTGGTGCAAAACAAATGAAACTCCGAAATGTGTTTGTTGGGATCCTTTGCAGCTATAAATTGGAAAGTGGGCAAGCCTTGGTTCATGCCGCTCTTCAGCTCACAAGTGACATGATTAGGTTGCTAAGGTGGAAAAACTATGGAAAGGGGTTGATTCTCAAGCTTAAGAGCAATGAATTCCCTAAACGTTCGATTTTCTTCCTCTATCTGAACTCTTTCTTCAACAAAAATAGTTGGTCCTTGTGGAATTTCTCTTCTACTTCTCCTCCTTCTCCTTCTCTGACCTCCTGCACTTTCTGGTAGATAATGTAAATTTCCAAAGTTTGTGGTACAGGTATGTACCATAAACAAGAAAGTAGACACTATCAGTCCTAAGAGAAAACACTAGGAAACATAATAGAAGTAACTGGAAAAACTATCAAAAAAAGCTCAACACAAAAACCAAATAAAGTTACAAAATAAAAACAACACTAACTACTATACAACCAAGTAGTACAAGTTAAAAATAAAATCTTTAAACTAGCATCAGCGGCTGCAACGCCAAAATTTATCTGCACCAGTGGGGTCGTACTTTTGGAAAATTACCAGTGGGTACGTTTCAAATATAAAATTTGTGTGTTGCTCCAAAACACACTAAAACTACCAGAAGGTAGCTAGTGGCAAGTTCGGAGTCATCTATAGAGATTCTAGGATTTAGAGCTAACTATGTAAAACTCGTAATATGTTCTCAGTCCAATTGTGTTTCAAGAATAACCAGTTTCGTAAACATGGTTTTGGGGGGTGTTTGTTTACAGACTACTAATCATGCAAAATAAGGGATAAAACTATAGTGAGCTTAGACTTGGGGACATTTGCGTTACATGGTAGAATAATATGATCCTAGATTCTATCTAATCCAATATGTATAAACCTATAAAAATATTCATGTCACATCATGTGGTTTACAGTCAGCACTTCACTTTATCTGTCATAGAAAGGTGCCCACATCTTATTCTATCACCACCACCACCGTATTTAGAAAAGTGTGTCAAGTCGTCCAACCGTTATGTACCACTTTTTCCTGTAGAGAATTACATCCTATAGCTTCAATATGAATGCTTCACTATGGGCCTATAGAGGCAAAGGGATTGGTATCTCAAAACGACTCTAGGGTTGAAACAATAATGGTCGATTGACACAACCATAGTTGCTACAAACTATCATACCCTCACCTATCAAGGTACCACCTTCCAGTTTACTAGCATATGATCATTGGAGTGATTCTCACAACCTACATGCATACACCCAAATGGCCGAGGATTCTCACTCCCCCCATTACCCTAGCAGACACTCCCAAGGAGACAAATAATCAAAGCACCATATTTGAAACATATACTAGGGTGTATGCCAACAAACTATATATAACATGCATTTAACAACAATGTAAAGAAAAAGTCAAGCATGATATTCATAAAGATAGAGGATTTGGAGACCTATAATCGCACAAAATATCTACCAAATCATGAATACAAATTAGATACCCAGGCAAATAAACTACTTCCTAATTATTGAAACAAATTTTATTATTGGATTCAATGGCCTAGGGCCAAACTAAGAAGATTAAAAGAAGAGATAAATGTTAGTCTCTATCTCTCTCTACCTAATCTTAGGAATTGGGAAAATAGAAATTACAAATAAAAATTCCCTCTAAACACTAGTTTACATGAGGCCTTTATATAGTAGGTATAAAATCAGCCTTAAAAAAGACTAAAAGCTATAGAAACCCTAGGCCGAACAGCAGCACTGGTTGTTCAATAGCACACACCCCATGTGGAATGGCCCGTGCAATTGTGCATGGGTCTATGGCTGAAGCGGTCTCTCAATCTTTTCAATGGCTAGGCTGTGAACATCCCTGAGGGTCGCTGGCCAGGAGTATGTTTTGACATTCTGAATGGCACGATTTGTGCTAATCCGTGCACGCCATGGACTGGAGCTGGGCATTTCCTTCTTCTGATGGCATGGACGTGCAAATCCTTGTAGGCTACCAACTGGGACTTCATTATTAATCTTCGAAAGGTAAGGGCTATGCAAAAGGGCATGACCCATGCAGTTACTTAGCCTCACGAGCTAGTAAATAGCACGGCTTGTGCAATAGCACATGACCTGTACCCTTGCTCAGTCGTACTACCATTTTTGCTAGCATGGGTTGTGCAATAGAACATGGTTGTGCCAGTGTTAAACTTGTCTAGGAATCAACTCCTTTCTCCTTGACACATTTCCATCTACTGCCACGATTAAGCGCTGGCCTTTAATGTACTTCCATCCTTGCGAATGACCTTCAAATATCTACTACCATTCTTGTAAATTTCCTTCTACTTCAAAGTTCTCATGAGCGGTCTACAATGAATCTCACCAATTATAACCTAGATGCTCGTAAGGACATAGCATCCATTAGGTCTAAATAAATCTACAAAACCAGGGATTTAGGTTGTTCGTGAGTGCCTAGTAAATAACTCTACAAAGAGCACCAAGATCTTCCTCTTTGATCTCATTGGTAGGTTGCTCGTGAGTGCTTTTGCATTTTTTTTTTGTATAAGGTCATCTGCGAGGGTGGTAGTAGATATTTGAAAGGCACTTGGAATGATGGTAGAAGACATCCAAGGCTATTCACTAGGTTGGTAATAGATTCAAGGCCACGGACTCCAAATCATAGTAGTATATGGAATTGGGACCAAGAAAGGTGAATTCGAAGTTCAAGAAGGCCAACGGAGAAACGAAGGGATTGTTGTTCAAAGTTGCACGGAGTTCTGGACAAAATCCAAGAAGATTCAGAACTTGAGGATGTCACCATTGGATATTTCTTCTCGAGTGCTATAAAATTGACTACAAGAACTGTCAAATCAGACCAACAGTTTACCCATAGCGGAGCAAAGAAGTTAGAAAGGGGAACCAGCCACGGCTGGTGCAGATAGCACAAGCTCCGAGACAAAATCTAGCATGACCCATGCCACTTGTCATATCTCTTGTGAGAGAGCCTTGGCATGGCTCGTATTACCTAGCATGAGCTGATTCAAATTCCAGCACAAGGGGTCACATTTTCACACTAAAAATTTGCTAAGTGTGTGAGTGGGACGTTGCATTTTACACGTCCCATGTCGTTTCAAGTCAAAATTCCAAGATCAGCCCACAGAGTGTGAATAATGATGCAGGGTGCACCGAGGTACTTAGAAAATAGAGGTTACAGCCAATGGGATGCTCCAAACGATGAATGACACAGATCAAAAAGAGCAAAAAAAGACCCAGCCGTCGGCCCACGCTAGCACGAACCAGTACGACCCATCCCAGATCTAGAGCCCCATGCCAACACAACCGGCATATTCTATGTCATAGCCAGCTTCCCGCGCTGGTATGAGCCCCGCCTTCACTGGAAAGGGCTGTGTCACAAGGCACCCCCCGCGCCAGTAGCAGATGTGCTTATATTAAGGCCCAATTCCCTACTATTATA
Organism: Rubia tinctorum; assembly: GCA_032355605.1. Classification (NCBI taxonomy): domain Eukaryota; kingdom Viridiplantae; phylum Streptophyta; class Magnoliopsida; order Gentianales; family Rubiaceae; genus Rubia; species Rubia tinctorum. The sequence goes on along the minus strand of JAULKM010063570.1, from coordinate 2,520 downwards.
TATATGAACCTTTATCTACTAGGGTTAAATTTTATGATCTTTTTTTAGATCTTAGTGGGTGGATAGAGACAAGACACTCTCTCTTCTCTCTAGATTCTTTTCTTCTCATCTTTTTATTTTTGTTTTGCCCAAAAGTATTGAATCCAATGAAATACTTTGGTCCAATGCTTAGGGAGTAGGGATATAACTTGGGGGTTATATTTTTTTCATGTGTTAATGTTTATTTTGTGAGATTTTTAGATCTGCCTATTTCTATATGTTTTTTGACTATTATGTTAGCTTGTTCCTATTATTCTTGTGAATTGCATGATTGTCACACTTTTTTGGCACACAATCGAGTTTACTTTCATGTTGGTGCACTATTTACACTCCCCAGTTAAGGAAACCTAGATGCTCTTGGGGTGAAAATAGTTTCGAACTGAGTGTGTGCACGAAGGTTACTGTTGTTAATCGTCACGATCAACCATGCATCTAATTAGCCAACCAAAGACATCCAAAGGGTTGCGAGTAGAGATAGGTAAGTAGAAAACTAGGATTATCTTTGTGATCCTAGAGCCATCGATAAGATGGCTACTTCCTTTACCTTTATAGGCCTCGGGGTAGTTCGTTTGTGGTGTTTCGCCTGGGAATTTATTGCATGGGGGAGAATCAGACCTGCGCAATGAGTCATAGCCAATTTTCCAATCACCTAGTTGTGGAGGTGAGGTTGATGGAAAATTTTATATGCGCACCTCTATGTGAGAGATAGGAAAATTGTTTTGCCATTGTCCGCACCACGTAACACAAATAGTAGAATAGGGTTTAGTTCTTACATTTGATGAATTCGATGATCGAAATAACATTGAGCATGTTACACAAATATTCCCCGAGTGTTAGTTTATATTGTTTTTTCCGTTGATTTCATACTTGTAGTGGGTAGTTGAAAATATCCCTCCCAAATGAGTATTTTCCCAAAATTGTTTATTCCTAACTCATGGACGGTTGTGTTTAGTAGATTATTAGATTCCTAACATCTTTGTGGATGACCCAGGTACTTTCCACTATCTACCATTCTTGGTGGTATAGTTTGAGAAGTGGGAACAACATATAAATCTTATCTTTGACCCCTAATCGTCATCCTCTCTTGTTTAACGACGCTCGGTATGGAGCGGGTCACTTGGATTTTGGTTAGGGGTTTTTATATGTTGAAGATTATGGTCTACCTACAACATTTCTAGATCTAATACCTATCTATTGTTCATAAGGTAAAAACTAATGTTTTCTGGATGTCGTGTTTAGGTGATGAGATTATGAATCACATTTTTTTTTGTTTTCAATGTTCTTCAAGAAGATATGTACATGGTGTGTGCAATATTATGAACAATTTAAGTTTTATTTTAAAAACAATGGTATGCCCTTCTTTGTGAGCTAGTAATTTGCAAGTGAAATATATTGATTATCCACCTTTGATCCTATTCATTATGAAAAAGGAACCGAGAAGAATGAACGGGTTACATTGAAGGACATTCCGATACAATAGTCGATGAAGACGTTGAGGAAGAGGGGTCAGATAGTTGGAAAATTCATAAGAGTTGAACCTTGGATAATGAGGAAAATGTCAATTTTTTTCTCCATACATATATTGAAAGGTGATGGTTACAAACTCACGTCCTTTAACCCAAATAAATCTATTAGTACATTATTTTTTTAATATGTTACTGCAATGTTGTAGAGACCATGGTAGATTAATGTTTCACGTCCCCGACAACAATTGCATTTACTGTATGCTCTTCAATACCGATGCATTCGTTAAAAGGTCCAGGAATAATGGTAATGAGGTTGGGCCCTAACAAAAATTAAGGTGTGTCTTTCTATTGATGTTGCAGATTCTATTCAGTTATCAGTTATTGTAATTATATGATACTACTTTTAATTTTTCTTATTAGTACAAGAAAATATATGTGAATGCGACTTATACGCAATGATATATGCATGGGAGTGTATTCTACATATTTGTAAGGATATCCTAGAAATCTACAAGGTGAGTACTAAAATGTTCATGAGGATATCTTAGAGATTATATTTAAGAAACGAAACTTGTCGGACTAATTCTTCTTTTCTTACATTGGTTGTTTCACAGATTTTTGTATGGGTTGAAAAGCTTAATAGAAAAAAAGATCAACAGTGCAACAAATTTATTGTCAAGGTATCTTGTGCACTCCTGCTCCTCTTCAATAGGGAATCCAAATGCGGTATCATATTGGACTAGTATATGATTAGATTGTTGTGCGCAATAGAATTTCTAATTGGTTAAAGTCACTATCTATAAATTGTTGTTTTGTTAGTGTATGCTATAGATTTTAGATATTTAATGTCATCTTTGCTTGTATTTCGTACAATCTAAATCTGTTTTACGAGGCTTTCAAAAATCCAGTTTATAGTGAAATAAATTGATCTTACCATAATTGTTGGAATAGTGTCCTTCAGTCAATGTGCATTTTCCATAATATAGTTTGAGGATTAATTACGGAGATAATTAAT
>JAULKM010063560.1:0-12224 GCA_032355605.1 Rubia tinctorum | reverse complement strand
TGAAGGATTTAGATACGAAAACCGAAAATGGTCATCTAAACCCCTTATGATGTAAACCTACCTAAATCTAGCAATCTCTCAACAAAAAGATAACAAAAGAGACGTTAAATACTTCGGAAAATACATGCATTTGACGTCTCATCAAATAACATATGATGTTATATTAATGCATCACGAACTTTAAGTCATGCAAGTATTGAGTGTTTTTTTACCTTTGTATGTTGAATTCATTGGTTATGTTGAAGTATGTATACTTAACACTGTAATTATTGTTGCATCTACGGACACTCTTGACCTGGATTTAAGTTATATTGACCCTAGGCCAATCTCACATTAATGAGAATACTCGATACCATTATCTAGGTGGATTACTAAAAGTGAATTATGGCGTTCATCTAATTGGTTTCAAGTATATCCTTAAAAATAAACAATGTAAAGTATAATTAAACCAGATAAGTTATTCTAATCAATCAAGTCAAAATGAGCCTATAAAGCACAACCCTATATTTATTAGGCTTCATATTTGTGCGTACTTATGCATGCAATTTTTTCCTTGTGACCTTTAACCGACCATTTTCGCACAAGTTATTATTTAAAAATAGTTTATAATAACATATAACTTTTTACAAGTATTCAATATGAGACATACAAGATTCTTCCAAGTAATTTCTTGTACATGCAATGATGATCATGTCCTATTGTTGGTGTAGGAGAGGATTCTAATTTTCAGGCTCGAACCAAATTTCTTCAAATTGCGTGAAGTGAGAGTTGTGCACTTGAACTTTTTTTGGGAAGTCAGAATGTGAGAATGTGATTCGAATTATAAACACTTGTGATTATATTTTCATTTGCAGACCATATTGTCTGTGTCTTGTTGAGTGACCGTTCCCTATAAAGAGCATGAAAGATGGTTTTTGTTGCCCAAATTAGTAACGTTTTTGGATAAAAGGCTTGAGACGTATGCTAGGTGCCCGAGGATGCGTGTTCTGGTAGGAGCAGAAAAATGATCTGTAGCAACTTCATTGCGTGGGCATATAGTTTGGGCTTGATCAGGGCACTCCGACCCGTATTCCTCGAGAGGCAGAATCTAGTCCAGAGGCATGGAGAGATTATAAGTTGATTTTTTCATGCAATTTTAGTTGGTATTTTCCAACAGTAACAAAATATGCACCTTAAAACTAATTTAATAGAGTTCGTGTTATCTTTTATGTTTGTACACATCTTTGTTTGTATTGTGTATGTTCATAATTTCTTTTCCAAAAACATGAGTTCTAAATAAAATAGGAAAGTGATTGTTCTAAAACTGTATTTCTTAGATTTTCATTTAATATGTAAATATATTTTAAAAGTATTTTTACTAATTTAAAAGATAACGAAATTTATGAAAAACATGGTGTGATCTTATTGTGATTTTAGATCTGTAGGGATTTGGAGAAACAATTAAACGTATGTGCTTCATCATCATTTTTTGATTTACTCGATAGTTATGAGAGGTATTATGGAGACTTCTATTACAGTTTCTTAGTTTAGTGTCAAGTAAATCAGCAAATGATGATGAAGCACACAAGTTCAATTGTTTCTCCAAATCCCTCCATATCTAAAATCACAATAAGGTCTCAACATGTTTTTCATGAATTTCATCATCTTTTAAATTAGTAAAAATGCTTTAAAATTTTCTTTTACATATTAAATGAAAATCTAAGAAATAGAGTATGGAGGTTTCTATTTCAGCTGGTATGTTTTTTGTGATCGTACTTATTAGTAAGGATTTTTAGGGCAGAGGGTTCGACAATATTTATTTGGTGGTGGTCTAAGGAATTTAGTAGTACTTGCTCCCAGAGATTTTTATGGTTGTCTTGGAAGTTATGAAATATCTAATAGGGAATCCAATAGAGGATGTATTTCCACACATGAAATTTTATTATTTGAGAGTCTGAGGATAATATCAAAATAAGGGATTAAGTAAAAAATAATAGGTGGATTATGGATTTAGCTCTTATGGACATTGATGATATATACAGTTTATGAAGCGAGTACAATTTAAAATATTATTACTAATTCTATTCCTAGAGAATCACATGAAGTAAACTTGAATTTGTATTTTTTTTGGGGTAGGGATGGTCTTTCTAGCCTTACTATGAAGCGATTAATCACGCTACGTGACTCTCATTTTTAGATATAATATAATTTAAATTGAAAGGCATTATAGTATTTATGAGCCCGCTCAATTCTTTTGACTAAATTAAATATGAATATGGAACATAAAACTCGCTTATATATTGAAATAATGTCATTTTTATGTTTGGGCACATGCGGTTGTGTCAATATCACGTGTTTTCATGATTGCTTTTCCAAAAATTAAGGTAAGTTACGTTCTTACGACTACGGTTTAGATCGGGTAGCGATTTTTACATCTACACCATTAGGAAATATTTGTGAGTTGTCTCTATGTAAAAAAATTACACCCTCCATCCCAGAAAAAATGGCACGTTTACTTTGACACGGTCTTCAATGATCATGTTTGACCAACTATATCTTTAACTATACACAACAATTTTGCACAAAAATTGATATTTAGAAAATAGATGTTAAGACGAATCTAACAATATCTCACATGATATTTTTATTTTATATTTATTAATTTTCAATTAGGGTCAAAACTTGCAAAATTTGACATCGAAAAAGTAAATGTGTCATTTTCTCTGGAACGGAGGAAGTATAGCCTTATAATATTTATTTTATTTCTATGGAACCTTTTAATATGTTTATTCCATCGATTGAGTGGTTGTGGCCGATCTATTTATCAATTGAAATAGATTGAAACCCCATAAATCAATTTATTAAAATTGAAATTTATGAAATAGATGGCTATTTCCTTATCTAGTAGGTTGTGTCTAATAATATCTGATGTTATGTTGATGCATCATGCATTTAAGTCATGAAAGGATTGAGTATACTTTTTAGCTTTATAGGTTGAATTGATTGGTTATGTTGAAGTATGTATACTTAACACTGTAATTATTATTGCATTTTCGGACTTTCTTGACTTGGTTTAAGTTATATAAACCCTAGGCCAATCTCACATTAATGAGAATACTCGATACCATTATATAAGTAGATTACTAAAAGTGAATTTTGACGTTCATCTAATTGGTTTCAGGTATATCCTTAAAAATAAACAACATAAAATATAAATAAATCAGATCAATTGTTCTAATCAATCGAGTCAAAATGAGCCTATAAAGAACAACCTTATATTTATTAGGCTTCATTTTTGTGTGTGCGTATACGTGCATGTTTATGTTTCTAGTGACCTTTCACCGCCCATTTTCCGCACAAGTTATTCTTTAAAAATAGTATATAATAACATATCACTGTTTTAATAATATTCAATTTGAGACATACAAGGATCTTCCAAGTAGTTTCATGTAAATTTAATGATGATCATGTGATGTTATTGTGGGAGAGGTTTCTTGTTTTCAGGTTCGAGAAAAATTTCTTCAAATCGGGTTAAGTGAGAGTTGCTCGTTTGAACATTTTTTGGGAGGCTAGAATAGGGAATGTTATGAAAATTATGAACACTTTTGGTGATGTTTTTATTCGTACACTATATTGTATGGGTTTTGTTAAGAGATCGTTTCCTACAAAGAGCATGAAGGATGGTTTTTGTTGTCCCAATCACTATGCTTTTTGGATGAAAAGTTTGAGACGTAAGCTAGGTGCCCGAGGATGAATTTTCTGGTTGGAGTCGATCATATGATCTGTACCAACCTTATCACGTGGGAATGCTGTTCGGGTTGGATCAGAACATTCCTACATACATTCCTCGATAGGCGAAAACTAATGCAGATGGGGGGAAGATTATAAGATGCTTTTTAATGCAATTTTAGTTTGTATCTCCCAACGATAAAGAATTATGCACCTTAGAACTAATTTAATTGTGTTCATGTTTTCTTTTATGTTTATGACACATACATGAATTTTCTGAGTAATTTCATGCACATGAAATTATGATCATGTTCTATCGTTGGTGTGGGAATGGATTCTTGTTTGCAGGCCCAAACCAAATTTCTTCAAATCGGGTGAAGTGACAGTTGCGTGCTTGGCATTTTTGGGGAGGGAGGAATGTGGGAATGTTATGCTAATTATAAACAATTTTTGTGATATTTTCATTTGTGGACCATATTGTGTGAGTCTTATTGGTGGTCATTTCCTAAAAAGAGCATGAAAGATTGTTTCTGTTGCCCAAATTTGTACGATTTTTGTATGAAAGGCTTGGGATGTACGCTCGGTGCCTGAGGATGCATGTTCTAGTTAGAGTGAAATAAATGATCCTGATACTGACTAATATGATGGTCGCAAAAACTTTCGCTTTGCTCTGATACAAAATGATATGAATCTCCTTGTGAAGACTCTGAATTGCAGAATTTTAGATCTTTGACTAAACGGGGGATTTCGAAAATTCTAGTATATCTACACAAACTTATCAAAACTAGCCCTCGGAATCTTGAACAGTTCGAGAATTGTAAAGCCAACTAGCCCGCAGGATTGGTTCATAATTAAAAAATTTGCTCGCTAACTAGCCCGCAAGATTAACTAACAAATAAAGCATTCTGCATTCACAAACTAGCCCGCAGGATTAAGCAACAACATTAATGCTCGTAAGAAATAAACTTGAAATTCTGAAATTTTGATTGATAATAATGTTGTATAAAAGTATATAATTTCGTGGATGGCCTCCCCTATTGATAGGGTATAATTCCTCCAGTACAAATGGAAACTGAAAAGAATTATGACAAATTTAAAAAACTAAAACCACATCTAACTGAAATAAAATTAGTATATATTGCTGAAATTTATTCAAGCAAATCTTGAATAAATATTACCTTATCTAATCTTACCAAATCTAATTCTAGTAAAATCAAAACTCCTAAATTACAACATTACTAAATTAACTCTAAATATGAGCACACTACCTCATTAAAAACCCCAATGGGAAAAAGAGTATAGTGTTAAGTTCCTAAAAATACTAATCTAAGAAAAATGTAATAAATGAAATTTTTGACTTCTTATCATTCCATCCGTGGTCAAAAAGTTTCATCCTCGAAACGAGAATGATCTTTAAAAATAAATGTAGATAAATGTCCCACGTTATCCCTGCGACTTCCTACTAATAAACGCTGATTGGATGCTGACTAGGTAGTGACTGGGATGCTAGATGTGGCCTTAACTCAAGAGATTATGAGGAACTGGCAAGAAAATCATATCAACTCCCGATAATTAAACAACTCACGACATATTCTCAACTCACGAGATAATGAATAACTCACTGCTGGTGAAGATAACTCGTGAGATGAATATATGAAAGGCTACTCTATGCATGTGGAAAACGAGCCCTACGTATATCTCGCGTGTGGATCTTATGCGTTTTGCTGTGAACTCGCACGTGAGGACTACAAACCGACATTCTTTGCTGATGGACTTCTTCTTCGCTTAGAATGTCCTCTACGTTGCGTTTCTCTTCGCCGGAGTTTCACTGAATTTGTAGCGGTTATCAGAGATTATTTATTAGGTGATTGATGTATTCGAAGAACCAAGCCTGGAGAAGATGTATTTGGTGGTGGAAATCAATGATGATCGGTGGCAAGAAGCTGAGACTATATGGCGGCGATAGGAGATGAGCGGACCTCGAAAAGAGCAACAGTCTTCTTGAGGTCGGATGTACATGATTAAGAGAATGAAAGTGCAGAGGCGGGATTGTCAGAGATGCTAAGAGGCTACGACGGCGAGTTGTCTAACGGCGGCGGATTAATTTCCTTCTTTTTAAATTTTTTAAAAAATAAAAATACAGATATGAAGACACTAGTTGATATCGCCCTACAATAACAATTGATGTCGACTAATATGATGGTCGCTGAAACTTCCGCTTTGCTCTGATACAAAATGATATGGATCTCCTTGAGAAGACTCTAGATTGCAGAATTTTAGATTTTTGACTAAACGTGGGATTTCAAAAACCATAGTATAGCCGCACAAACTGATCAAAACTAGCCCTGATCTTGAACAGTTTAAGAATTATAAAGCCAACTAGACCGCAGGATTGGTTCTGATGGAGATCCTAGACGACTACCACCATAAATGAAGGCATTCCACATCTTGATCAAACATTCAAAATATATATTAGGGATCCTCTAAGTGACATGGCTAGACCAATGACAATGTCAAGAAAGAAGCTTATAGATGTGACATTGAATGCTTTGATTGATCAACTTCATGAAGAAGAATTAAAGAATAAGTTGGCTAGGGCTTGGATTAATTATTCAAGCTTGTCGATTGACTGAAGACGTTGTGAAGAACACTGTTACTTTTATGCTAGTACTTTTATAAGTTGAATTCATTAATTATGTTGAAGTATGTATACTTAATACTGTGATTATTTTTGCATTTTCGGACACTCTTGTCCTGTTTTATTTTTTATTAACCGAAGGACAATCTCAAAATAAGGATAACACTCGATACAATTACCTAAGTAAATTACTAAAAGTGAATTTCGTTGTTCATCTAACTGTTTTCAAGCATATCCTTAAAAATAAACGACATAAAATATTTATAAAATCAGATAACTTTTATAATTAATCGAGTCAAAATGAGCCTATGAAGCACAACCCCATATTTATTACGCTTCATTTTTGTGCATGCGTATACATGCATGTATTTGTTTCTAGTGACCTTGAACCACCCATTTTCCGCACAAGTTTGTTTTTATAAAAAATAGTCCCTAATAACATATCATTGTTTTACGGGTATATAAAATGAGACAAACATTAGTCTTCCAAGTAATTTCACGTACATTCAAGGATGATCATGTTCTATTGTTGGTGTGGGACAAGATTCTAGTTTTCAAGGCCGAACCAAATTTCTTCAAATCGGGTGAACTGATAGTTGCGCGCTTGAACGTTTGTGGGGAGGCAGGAATGTGGAAATTTTATGCTAATTTTAAACACTTGTGATGATATTTTCATTTGTGGGCATATTGTGCGAGTCTTATTGGTAGCCGTTTCCTACAAAGAGCATGAAAGATGGTTTCTGTCGCCCAAATCCGTACTGTTTTTGGATGCAAGGCTTGGGACGTAAACAAGGTACCTGAGGATGAGTGTTCTGGTATGAGCTATAGAAATGATACGTACCAACCTCATCGCATGGGCATTCAGGTTGGGCTTGATCAGGACACTCCAACGTGCATTCCTCGAGAGGTGAAATTTGGTTCAAATGCGTGGGAAGATTATAAAATGATTTTTTCATGCATTTTTTGTTTTTATCCCCAAAAATAAGGAAATATGCACATCTGAAGTAATTTAATTGAGATCATGTTATCTTTTTATTTTTGTCCACATGTGTGCTTGTATCGTGCATGTTCATAATTTCTTTACCAAAAATATGAATTCTAATAAAATAGGAAAGTGATTGTCGTAATGCTGAATTGCTTAGATTTTCATTTATTATTTATGAGAAAAATTTAATGTATTTTCACTATTTTAAAAGATAAAAAATTAGTGAAGAACATTTTGAGACCTGAACTTGTGTGATTCATCACCATTTGATGATTTATTCAATTGTTATGAGAGATATTATGAAGACTTCTATTTTAGTTCGTCAGTTTAGTGTGATCGTACTTAGTAGTAAGTATATTTTAATGTAGAGGGTTCGTAAACATTTATTTGGTGATGGTCTAAGGAATTTGGTAGTACTCTCTCCTAGAGACTTTTATGCCTGTCATGGAAGTTATGAAAATCTAATAGGAAGTCTAATATAAGATGTAATGCCACACATGTAATTTAATTATTTGAAAGTCTGAGGACAATATTAGGAGAAGAGATTAAGTAAAAAAACAATAGGTGGACTATGGAATTTAAGCACATGTTTATGAAAATATCTCAACTTTTATGGACATTGATGATATATGGAGTTGATAAAGGGAGCCAGTTTTAGAGATTTATTACTACTTCTCTTACTAGAGAATCACATAAATGAAAATTGAATTTTTATTGTTTTGGAGGGGGTGGGAGAGGGAGGTGCTTTCAACCTGGAATAGGAAGCGACGAATCATGCCACGTGTCTCTCTTTTGTAGATATATTATCATTTGAATGGAAAGGCATTATAATATTTATGAGTCGGCTCAATTCTTTTTAACTAAATTAAATATGAAATATGCAACATCAAACTTGCTTATATATTGAAATTTTATCATTTTTTTGTTTGGGCACATCCGGTTATGCCAATATTGTGCATGTTCATAATTGTTTTTAAAAAAACGTAAGATAAGTTATGTTCTTGTTTGGACGGTTTATATCAAGCATCGATTTTTACATCTACACCATTAGGAAATATTTATAAGTAGTCTACATGCCAACAAAACTCTGGCATTATAATATTTATTATATATCTATGGAATTTTTAAATATGTTTATTCCATTGATCGAGAGATTGGTTCCAATCTATTTATCAATTGAAATATATGGAAGCCCCATAAATCATTTTATTAAATTTTACAGTTTATGAACTAGAGGGGTACTTTCTTATCTAGGAGGTTGTGTCTAATAATATTTGATGTTATGTTGAAGCAAAATGCATTTTAAGTCATGAAAGGACTGAGTATACTTTTAAGCCTCATAAGTTGAATTCATTGGTTATGTTGAAGTATGCATACTTAATATTGTGATTATTGTTCCATCTTTGGACACTCTTGATCTGGTTTAATTTGTATTAACCCAAGGACAGTCTCACATTAATGAGAATACTCGATACCATTACCTAGTTTGATTAATAAAAGTGAATTTTGACGTTCATCTAATTGGCTCGAAGTATATCTCAAAAAATAAACAACATAAAATATAAATAAATCAAATCACTTGTTATAATCAATCAAGTCAAAATGAGCCTGTGAAGCACAACCCTATATTTATTAAGCTTCATTTTTGTGCATGTGTATATGTGCATGTTTTTTTTGTTTCTAGTGACGTTGAACCGCCCATTTTCCTCACAAGCTATTTTTTTTAAAAATAATCTCTAATAACATATCACTGTTTTACAAGTGTATCATATGAGACAAACATGAATCTTCCAAGTAATTTTATGTACATGCAATGAAGATCATATTCCATTGTTGGTGTGGGGCAAGATTCTTGTTTTCAGGCCGGGACCAAATTTCTTTAAATCGGGTGAAGTGACAATTTTGCACTTGAAAGTTTGTGGGGAGGAAGGAATGTGGGAATATTATGCAAATTATAAACACTTGTGGTGATATCTTAATTTGTAGGAAATATTGTGTGAATCTTATTGGTAGTCGTTTTTTACAAAGAGGATCAAAGATGGTTTTTGTTGCCCAAATCAGTACGGTTTTTGGATGAAATACTTGTGATGTACGCTAGGTACCCAAGGATGCGTGTTATGGTAGGAGCGATAGAAATGATCCGTACCAACCTCATCGTGTGGGCATGTAGTCTGGTTCAGATGCGTGGGAAGATTATAAGATGTTTTTTCCATGAAATTTTGGCTTTGATCTCCCAAAAACAAGGAAATATGCACCTCTAAAGTAATTTAATTGAGTTCGTGTTATCTTTTATTTTTGTGCACGTGGGTGTTTGTATCGTGCATGTTCATAATTTCTTTACCAAAAACTAGAATTCTAATGAAATAGGAAATTGATTGTCGTAATGCTGCATTGCTTAGATTTTCATTGAATATTTTTTTTATTTTTTAATGTATATTCACTAATTTAAAATATGACGAAATTATTGAAGAACATTTTGAGACCTTAGTCTGATTTTGGATCTAGAAGGATTTCGGAGAAAAAATTGAACTTGTGTGATCGCCATTTGCTGATTTATTCGATTATTTTGAGAGATATTATGAAAACTTCTATTTATGTTTGTCACTTTAGTGTGATTGTACTTATTATTAAGCATATTTTAAGGTAGAGGGTTCAGAAACATTTATTTGGTGATGGTCTAAGGAATTTGGCAGTACTTGCTCCTAGAGACTTTTATGCTTGTCTTGAAAGTGATGAAAATCTAATAAGAAGTCCAATCTATTTATCAATTGAAATAGATGGAAACTCCGTAAACCATTTTATTAAATTTTACAGTTTATGAACTAGATGGGTATTTCCTTATCTAGGAGGTTGTGTCTAATAATATTTGATGTTATGTTGATGCAAAATGCATTTTAAGTCATGAAAGGATTGAGTATACTTTTAAGCCTTATAAGTTGAACTCATTGGTTATGTTGAAGTATGCATACTTAATATTGTGATTATTGCTGCATCTTCAGACACTCTTGACCTGGTTTAATTTTTATTAACCCAAGGACAGTCTCACATTAATGAGAATACTCGATACCATTACCTAGTTAGATGAATAAAAGTGAATTTCGACGTTCACCTGATTGGGTTAAAAGTATATCCTCAAAAATAAAATATAAAAAAATAAAATAAAAAAATAAATTAGATCACTTGTCATAATCAATCCATTCAAAATGAGCCTATGAAGCACGACCCTATATTTATTAAGATTCATTTTTGTGCGTGCGTATATGTGCAAGTTTTTTTTTCTGGTGACCTTGTACTGCCCATTTTCCGCACAAGCTATTTTTTTGGTAATAACATATCAGTATTTTACAAGTATATAGTATGAGACATACAATAATATTCTAAGTAATTTCATGCACATGCAATGATGATCATGTTCTATTGTTTGTTTGGGAATGGATTCTTGTTTTTTAGGCTCGACCAAATTTCTTCAAATTGGGTGAAGTGGCAGTTGCACGCTTGACATTTGTGGGGAGGCAAGAATGTGGGAATGTTATGCGAATTATAAACACTTGTTGTGATATTTTCATTTGTGGACCATATTGTGTGAGTCTTATTGGTCGTCGTTTCCTACAAAGAGTATGAATGACGGTTTCTATTGCCCAAATATGTATGGTTTTTGGATGAAAGGCTTGGGACGCATGCTCGATGCTCGAGGATGTGTAATAGGTAGGAGTGGAAGAAATAATCCGTACCAACCTCATCACGTGGGCATGGAGTTTGTGCTTGATCAGGACACTCCAACCAGCATTCCTCGAGAGGCGGAATATGGTGTAGATGCGTGGGAAGATTATAAGATGATTTTCTAGGAATTTTGGTTTGTAAAATACGGGAATATGCACCTTTAAACTAATTTAATTGATTATGTGTTATTTGTTTTTATTTTTGTGCACATGTGTGCTAGTATCATGCAAAAACTCCCAAATCGAATCAATGGTTCACCCGTAGAAGTGCAAAGAAGTTGAAGAAAAGAAGGACCGATGGGTGCATGTCCCACTCACTAAGGAAAGCTCCTGTGCTCCCAAAACACGAGGAAACACCCCTCAGCACCATAATGCTCGTCCAGCCCCTTCATGCGTGCGGCTGCGTGCTGTAGGAGCTTCGTACGCGTTTGACTGAGCGTTTCAGACCCCGCGCCCAGCACGCACCTTTGTTACATTTTTATACTTTTCTTGGCCAAATTAGGCTATAAATATCCCCCTTCTTCCCCATTTTTCTAAGCCCGGCTTGGGGCCTCAAAACCCTAGTTTTTTATTATCTTTTCTAAGTTTTTTTCATTTCTTCCATGAATTCTTATAGATATGTGATGGGTTTTAATTATCTAGGTTAGTTATCACTTGTGAGAAATTGATTGAAGCTTCCAAACCAATGTAGTGAGACTCAATTTTACTCTTTCAAGAGCATTTGTTGTGAAGTATTTATTGTGCCATATATGTTGATGTTTTCTTCATTTATGTTATGGGTTGTTTGAGAATATGAAATGTATGCATGATTAAGTGTTAGGAAAGTGTAAAATTTCTTATCACCTCTGGCAGGAAAATCCAAGAACATGGAATTAGAACTTCTTGTGGGTAAATGATGTTAATGTTTCTAGATGAGTATGCTAATGTTGTTTGCTATCATATTTGTCCTAAGGTAGCAATGAATGATTGAATCTTGAAGGTTGCTTGTTCTAGGTTTAGTCTAATAAATGTTTTGTTTGGTTAAATGGCTAGGTATTTAATTTAATGCTTGTAGTTGTTATCAAATATATGGTTCTCTGTATATAATGCCATCGATAAAATACCATTAGGCGTTTGTCTAAAGTGCTTATCAATGAGGTTTGAATATGGTTGTTGAACGTCTTTGCAAATTACT
>JAULKM010063550.1:0-12224 GCA_032355605.1 Rubia tinctorum | reverse complement strand
CACTTTACCCTAATAAACTTTGTATTTTATTCGCAATCAAGCAAATATTTCTCACATATTGGTTACACTTGAAGTACCTATACGTATAAGTATAAGCACCTCCAACCTATACTTAAAGCATTCGTAAGTTTAATTTAGAGCACCTATAAGTTTGATTTTCTATCCCAAGTTAAGCAAATTTAACTTAAAGCACCTACAAACTATAAGTAAAGAACATACGGCTAAAAGTTGAAGCACCTCCAAGTCTAATTTAAAAGCACCTATATTTATAAGTGAAAACCTACAATTACACTTGAACAACCTACTAGTATAACTTGAAGCACCTCGAAGTCTAATCTAAAAGCACCCATAATTATAAGTGAAATGCCTACAATTATATTTGGAGAACCTACTAGTGTAACTTGAAGCACTTGTAACCTATATTTAAAATGCCTACAAATATAAGTATTAGTACTTTCAAGATATAATTAAAGCACCTAAAAGTTACAAGTGAATAATAATCATATGCTAAATGACTTAAAAAGCATAATCAGTAGGGGTGGGCGTCGGTTCGCTTTAATCGATTTTTGGTCTATTCAGTTCGGGTTATTCGGGTTGCCCCTAAAAAGACCAAAACCGAATCCGACCCAAATTACCCAAATTATCCGAATCAAATTCGGAATTCAGTTTCGGTTTGAAACCAAATTCAACCTGAATAAACCGACTGTAATTTTTTCAAATAATTTCTAAAATTGAATAATTTATTTTTAAATTAAATAAATAAAAATGTAATCTAATTTCTACATCATCAAAATCAAGTTTTCAAAATAAAAATCCAACAAGTATAATACAAATTCAACTACTAACAATTTTAGCATTACATTTAAAATTAAAGAAAAACGGTTCGTTTTAACATTCATCTTTAAAGCCTTCGCATTCTTCAAGCGTTAAAGTACTCCACATTCACATTCACCTTCAAGCACTCCACAAATTTACTTAGAGTAACTTATCTTATTTACTTATTACCCCCAAACTTACTTAGCCTTTAGAGTTTGAAATAATTTTTTCAATATAAAGATTGTTTCTCTAGCTTAAATTTATTTATAAATTTAATTTTTATTTATAAATTTAATTATTATATATTTAATTAATTAATTAATTACAATTCGGTATTCGATTTGGGTTTCGATTTGAGTTTTAATATCCAAAACCGATTCAAAAACCATATTCATAATTCGGTTTATTTAATTCGGATATCCAAAAACCATTTATTAAATTTGGTTAGGTTTATTCAAATTTGTACAGTTCGGTTTTCGATTCGGTTTTCGATTTTCCTTTTTTTTCCCACACCTAATAATTACCATACTTCATCAAACAAAGCTTCAACAACAACGTACTCAATCCAAAAACCACATTAAGACATACATATGATTACAAATATCTATATTAAATCACAGCCATCCTGTTAAATAGGCAACATCAGACACAAACAACCATTTCTACTGCAGAAATACAAGAAGAAGAAAAGGATGAACTGCTTGATTTTAAGCCATTTTTTATTGCAAATGTAAACAGTGGCTATTTATGGAATCAAAATGAAATGGATCAAAAGGAAGAATCCTGCATATCCACATGCTCGAAGAACGGAGAGGTACATGACTGAAAACAGGGGAGATTTCAAGGGAGTTCCTTTTAGTCACCTTGCCTTTATTCTGCAAGAACGGAGGTACCAACTTCACCGCCATGCATCGAGTTCAATGTGGGCCCGAAGAGATGGGTTGAACTCGAGAATGAAACTCTTCAATGTTTTCAAATATTTCTCTCTGTTTTTACGCAAAATACGGTTTTCAACAGGCACTTGCAGGTTGTGAGGAGAAGAAATCGAGCTGCACATATCAATCACCAACGCCCCATTTTCCGGCTTGACGTTGACAACAAGGGAGGTTGGAGCTCCGATTCATTTCTCTTTCTCGAGAAGTTGAAACAATTAGATGGGTGTGAAAACCCAAGGGCTACAGTCTCTTCATGTCGTCACTGGTTGCTGGAGAGATACTACTGGAAAAAAGACAACCTGCGAAAGATTCTGCTTCTTCCACAAACTGAGAAAGCCCGGATTTATTTTTATGACCCAATTTTGAGTCCAATGAACAACAAAAAGAACCCGTGGATCTACGTAATCAACGTTTACTTCTAATTGTTTGACATTATATCGTTGTTATTAAATTATATATCAACGGTCAAGATTAATTCTCACATAAAATGATGTTCTCAATTGGGTGTTCCCATCCTTAGGTTAAATGATTTTATCATCATCACCGGTAGCAAAAACATTGTCGGTGTAATTATTATATTAGATATTGTGCTCAACTTGTACCCAAATATTTATCCACTTGGTCACAAAATTTCTATAATTTTTATGATAAACTAATTTAACCTAAGGGTGACAACACCTAATTGAGAACATAATTTTCTGTGAGAATTAATCTTGACCGTTAGATATATAATTTGATGATTTTGATATAATATCAAACAATTAAAAGTAAACGTTGATTACGTAAATTCGTGGGTCCTTTTTGTTGTTCATTGGACTCAATTGGGTCATAAAAATAAACCCGGGTTTTCTAAATTTGTGCTGAAATTACTGGTGATGAAATTATATATCTAACGGTCAATATTAATTCTCACATAAAATGATATTCTCAATTAGGTGTTCTCACCCTTAGGTTAAATTATTTTTGCATCAACACCGGTAGCAAAAACATTGTCGATATTGAAATTATTATTTTTCCCAGTGGTGACCACCAGTGGTCGAGGGAAATTTACGCGGGGAAAAAATAATTTCAGCCTTGATAATGTTTTTACTACCGTTGTCGATGCAAAAAACACGCGAGAAATGATATTTTACTACACCGGTGTGATATTTCATAGATAGCACTAATACCTATACTAGTGCCACATGGTAAAGACAAGGCTAGCACCGGTACGAAGTAGCTGATACTGGTGTTATTGGTGCATTTAATGCACACCTACCACCTTTATCTGGCGGGTAAAAATTGGATTGTTGGTGTATTTTGGTTCATTAATGACAATTTTTAGATGAGGAAGACATTGAATGCTTATCAATGAACTCCCTTGAAGGTACCATATAAATTGTTTTATTCTACCATTTATGATGGAATATATTGGGAATGATCGGTTGTCGTAGATTTGTTTGCATGTTTGATCATTGTAATGTTTCTTCACACTCTTCATGAAATGAGTTTGTTAGCTAGTATCGTTGATGTATTCAGTGAATTTTTCATGCATGTGATATGATAGGGTGTGTTACAAATGTAGTCTTGTGATGTTGCATGTGGTGGATTGTAACTTTGATGTTTTATGAATAAAAGTATATTTAGGGTAGAAGTGTTAGTTGTGGAAGCTTATTCTTGGACATTGATTAAATTGTAGAGATGAATTGTGTCATCGAGAGACGTGAGCATGTGTAGGAAAATGTTAGTTTGGTGATTGATGAATTTATTGCTTTTTTTGAGGAGTTCATTGAGCATACATTTAGCCATGAGAAGTGAATCTTATGTCCTTGTCTTGAGTGTGAGAATTGTAAGTGTACTCATGATCAGGACTTGGTGCAACTCAATTTGTACAAGAGAGGGCTTGCAAATGATTATTTGGTTTAGACCTTTCATGGTGAGAAACCCCCGTCGGAGGTGGTTGTAGGTACCAAGGAAGAATGTTTTAGGGATGTAAATTTGGATGACATTTGTGAGGAGGTGGTGGATGAATTTAGGGGGAGACTTGAGGTTCCGTCAAAATATCTAAGTGAGAAGGATACAACGTTGTTTCTCAGTTGCAAGGACAAAGACACTGTAATTTCATGTTTGATGGAGTTGTTTAACATGAAAGGTGTTGGTTTGTTGAGCGATACTAGCATGAATAAGTTGCTCAATTTTTTGAATGAGAAGCTCCCTCGGGAAATGGTTTACCAGACAGCCTCTATGATACGAAGATAATTTTGTGTCCAATGGGAATGGAGTAAAAAAACTACATGCATGCCCCCAATGATTGTGTTTTGTATAGGGGTATTTTGGAAAAAAGAGGTGGCTTTCCCTGTATGTCATGTTTCTCGTTATAAGGAGAGGAGAAATGAGGTTATTGATGACCGGATTGTTGTGAATATAAAGAAATGGGTCCTCGAAAAATGTGTGTGGTACCTTCATATTGTCCCGAGGTTAAAGAGGTTGTTTAAGAATGGTTAGGATGTGAAGAACATGACATGGTACAGGGATAGGGTGGCCTCGATGATGATATTATCAGTCATCCTGCAGATGCAGATCAGTGGAAGAAATTTGACAAGATGTATCCTATGTTTGCAGCTGAACCTAGGAATTCGAGATCGGCTTTGTGTACTGATGGTATAAATCCCTTTGGTAACATGTCATTGAAACATAGTTCATGACCAGTTATGCTTTCCATTTAAATCTACCTCCTTATGTGTGCATGAAGAGGAAACATGTTTTGATGCCTTTGATGATTTTGGGGCCGAGACAACCCAGAATGATATCGATACCTATATAACCCCTCTTATTGAAGATTTTAAGGTTTTGTAGTCCGATGGTGTTGGTGTGTTTGATGATTTTTGTGGGACCAAGTTCAATGAAGGTCATGCTTTTCTGCACGATAAATGATTTCCCGACTTATGGTAATCTTTCAGGTTATGTGGTTAAAGACCACAAGGCATGTCTCATGTGCAAGAAAAGTACATATTTCTAGCAGTTGAAGAATGGTAGAAAGACCGTGTATCTGGTTTATCAAAAATTTCTCCCAACGAAGCACAAGTTACGAGATGGCACACTTCATTTTTTCGACGGGGGGGAGAGGAGGAAGGCGCCAAAAATATTGAGTAATGTTTCTAGCCACAACACAGTAAAGAAATTGAATGTTGTTCTTGGAGAAAAAGATATCTAGGATGCTTGCCACAAATGAAATAACTTGGAAGAAAAGATAGATTTTCTTTGATTTGCCGTACTGGGAGAGTTCGAAGGTTCTCCGTTGTTTGGATGTGATTCACATATAGAAGAATGTGTGTGAGAGTTTAATTGGGACACTACTTAACATTCCTGGTAAGATGAAGGATAGCTTGAATTCATGGAATGACTTGTTGAACTCAGTATACGAGTTGATTTAGCTCCGGAGGTGAAAGGGAAGCGAAAGAACCTACCACCCACCCCTTACAGTTTTTCAATCAGTGAGAGAAGTTTGGTTTGTGAGTGTATTCATGGAATCAAGGTACCGTCTAGCTACTCTTCCAATGTTATTCGGTTTTTGAATGACGAAATGCATCTTAATGCGTTAAAATCCTATGATTCTCACGTCTTGATGAAACAATAGTTTCCCGTGGCCATCCGAGGTATCATGGAGGAAGCAGCTTGATGAGTTGGAGCGTGAGGGGATTGTTGTGCTCTGTTTGTTTGACAAGTATTTTCCTCCAGCATTCTTTAACATTATGGTCTACCTCGTCGTCCATGTGGTTAGGGAAATCAAAATATGCGATCTCGTGGGGGTGCATTGGATGTACCCGCTCGAGTGGCACTTGGGGTTTTTTAAGGGTTATGTACACAATCGAAGCCGACCCTATGCCATCATTGTCCAGTGCATTTCACTTTAAATTTAATTGGGAAGAGAGCACTTTGAGTTTCGCGGCATGTGCAAAGGGGTAGGAAGAATAGGATCCCACATTCCAAAGGTACACTTTACACACCCTACAATGATGAGTTGATGAAAGTTCATCTTTATGTTTTACGGAACAACATTGAGAGTGCAATATACGTTGAAAATCACATGTCACTGTTAGAAGAACTATATCCCGAATGACCATCGAATCAGATACAATTGGAGCATTCTTCAACATTTGTGAATTGGTTTTATAATCGTTGAAATGTGGAAGAAATGCCTGCTAAACTTTAGGCATTTGTAAGGACACCCGACTGCATTGTGAAAAGATATCAGGTTTATGACATTAATGGATACAGTTTTCTAATAGTGGCCAAGAACACCAAGAGCACTACTCAGAACAACGGGGTTTACATGGAATATGAATCCATGTGACATGCGAGCAAGAAAGACAAAAAACCTACCGTAGCAGTTATAGCCTTTTATGAGGTGATCGAGGAGATTTGGAAGTTGGACTATATTGAGTTTAGAGTTGTTGTCTTCAAGTGTATATGGGTTGAATATTCCAGGATGGAATCTCCAAACGCATCTAGGGGCATTACTGATTCTTTCACCAACACTGAGCTTATGTGGCCTACTACCATTTCCTGCAGCTCTGTTGGGTCCGTTATCCACGTCCCTCTGCTATCTCTGAGCTGCATGATATGATTCCTCCCTTGTATTTTCTTAAATCGAGTGGGTTACGAGAATGACAAGTTCATCTTAGCCCCCCAAACTTTCCAGGTATTTTATAATTAAGACCCAATTAATGACAAATGGCATGTTTTACTCCATGGGGAGAAGTTCTATTTTGAAGATGAGATTGATCGGCCTGTCAAATCTGAAACTATCAAATTTCCCCCAGTCTTTCCTAGTTTGGAGAACTTTGGTTGACCAGCCTTATGTAGACGATCACATGGGGATGGATTGTGGGTAGAGGAGAATGTTCATGTTGTGGGTGGCTATATAGTTTGAAAAGAAAAAGATAGGGAAATAGGTTAAGTGTATTGTACCCTTTTGTATCCTTTTGTATACCCCCAATGAATTATAAGTGGTCACTAATGTTTTGATTTTTATTTTCCATTTTTTGGGTGTTTTAATGATAAAATTTAAAATAAAGGATGTCATAGCACCAGTATTTCAATAATATACAGGTGTAAAGAAGCAGAGTATTTGCTCTGTTTCATGTAAAGGCACCGGTGATACAAGTAGCGACACTGGTATACATGCAGGTGCTTCATACCTTGAAAAATAATTTGCTCTCTGGTAAAAAATAGTAATAAAACTCCCATTAAAGCAGATTCGTCAAGCTACGTGTTATATACCTAGGCACCGGTATACTTTACAAAGGCACCTGTATTAGTACTGGTACTGTATACTTTAAAAATATATACGTTTGCTCTCTGCCTCAAGAAAGATTTTAAAATGCATTAAAGCAGCAGTGTCAGGCTGCATTCATTGAAAATAGGCACCACTATTTTTTACTTCAGGAACTGGTTTAAATAACGGTGCTGCATACTTAGAAAAAAAGAGAAGAAGTTTGCTCTTTGGTCTCGAGAAAGATTTGAAAACACATTAAAGAAGCTGCAACAGGCTGCGTTCATTGCACATAGGCACTGATATTTTGAATTAAGGCACCGGTATCTATACATGTGATGAATACTTAGAAAAAATTGGAGGTTGGCTCTCGGGTCTTAGAAAAGGATTTAAAATAACATTATAGCAGCTGCGTGAGACTGCGCTAGACTTACATAAGCACCGGTTTATAACTCATAGGCTATTTTGTTATCGGTGCTACATTACTTTCCCTGTTTTTATACCTCATACGGTTGCACCACTCTCATTCTAATAAGGACACTCAAAGGTTTTGACCACGAAGATTCAAAATCCCTCATTTCCACTTCATTTAGATCGTGCTTCATAAGGTAACACCATATTTTTACGTTATTATTTGTGAAATTCGTTTAAATTCAGAAATTCTATCCCGTTATTTTATTGGTTTATTTCTACATTGGTTTATAGACAAATTACAATGTCGTACTTTCAAATTTAATTTGATTTTATCCTGGAAAATATGTATACTTATTTTCGAGGAGTAGGGAAAATGGTTTTACAATATCATTCACAATGGAACATAGACGGGGGAGTCTCAAAAATTTCCCACAAAATTAATTTATTTAAGTTACCTCATTACATGCAAGAAGGAATTTTTTTGCTTATTGGGGTTATACATCCTTGGGTCACTGTGTAATCAAAGTAAGGATTCAATGGCCTTCCATCCATCCATCCATCCATCCATACATGTTCACATCGCAAAGTGGTAATTTTGCATTATTGAATTTCATTTTTGTTCAGTTAATTCTAGAATTCAAGAATTCCAACTTTCTTGGAGGGAGCTAAAGTGCAAAAGGTAAAATTTTTGCTCGTAACTCGAAATTGAAATCCGCTTGAAGGTAATCGGAAATATATTTAGCCCCCAATGAATTTTCCTAGTTTGAATTGAAGTGATTATCAATGATTGGCCACAGGGAGGTTATGTAAATCGTTCATGATTTTCATTTATTACAATTAAGTAAGCCACGCTAAGTTACTCTACAACATGTAATGACGCTTTTCAAAATATCCACCAAAACTTCATTTTATTATAAACTCATATGAAAAACCAAGAATAACAAAAATCAAGTGCATTGGAGCAACGTTCGTTGGTATAACACAATTGGAGGCCACAATGTATTTTTTGAAGAATTTGTTGTAATGGTCAGAGTTCACAATCAAGGTAAACACAGTCATGTCCAAAACAGAAAGTTTCCAACTTTCTTGAAGGGACTAAAGTGCAAAAAGTAAAAAAGTTTGCTCGTAACTCCAAATTGTAATATGCTCGATGGTAATCGAAAACTTACGCCCCCCGATGTATTTTCCAAGTTTGATGCAAAGTTAGTATCAATGATCAGCAATGAATAAGTCTTCATTAATATTTATAAAATCTCTTAGTTCCCCCACGTAAGCAGCTATCATTTACTTTGGAACGTATACTAGCGATTTCACTCTTTTATCCAAAAATTAACAATTATTTTCTTTCTCATAATTATTCAATGAAATGAAAATTTATGGATGGCATAGCAACGGAAGGTAACGTAAAGGAAAAATTCATAAGAAGGGCCTGTTTGCAATAATTTTTTAAATTGGTCTTGGGAACACACTAATGATTATTTTTTTCTTCAAACATGTACGCATGCATTTGATAAACTAAGTTACTCCCTCTGTCCCATTTCAAACTGCAATTTAACTATTCATTTAGTCAAAACTTCTTAACTTTGACCATAAAATTGAATTAGTATAAATACTATTGAGTTTTTTAAATTCATTATAACATATATTTTAAAATATCAACTTTTTATAATTTTTAATTATCCTTAATAAAATATATTAAGAATTAAATATTTTTTTATTCAACTCCTAAAAGTTAAAGTGTGCTGCTTGAAATGAGATAGGGGGAGTATTACTCTTGTTGGGATAATTCATGGCCCTAATAGTTTTAAAAAACTTTTAGAGCCATAACATAATTTTACTAATAATATTACAGCATATTTAGATTACACAGTTACCCCCAAAATCGTGATATCTCCATCATACATATGCGAATTAATTATTGTTTTGATCAATTTTATCATCCAACTAATCCCAATTAGTAATGGGGCCCAAAAGGAGAACATGTGAAAGATAATAAATTAATAGAACCATTATGTGAACCATTGTATCGTTGCTATAAATTATTGAGGGAATCTAAAAGGTTTTAAAAAATTCAGCCAGGAAAAGGTGAGAAAATGAAATATCATAGCAACCAGTATTACTCCCTCTGTCCTATTTCAATCTGCAATTTAACTATTCATTTAGTCAAAACTTTCTAACTTTGACCATAAAATTGGTTTGGTATATAAGTATATATACTATCGTATGATGCATTGTTAGATTCCTCATAATATATTTTCAAAATGTCAACTTTTCACAAGTTTTAAGTATCCATAATGAGAGATATTGAGGATCAAATATTTTGCAAGTCAACTGCTGAAAGTCAAAATGTGCAGATTAAAATGTGATGGAGGGAGTACATTCATTGACACGGGTTAAGATACTGGTGCTCAATACTTAACCAATTTTTTTTTACATTTTCTCTCTATCCCTTGAGAGAAACAAATATTCCCATTTAAGGCAGCCTAGCACACCTACGTGATGCATAAGTAGGCACTAGTAATATGTTTTGAGCAAGAAAGACAAAAACTCTATCGTCGCAGTTATGGCCTTTTATGGGTTGATCGGAAGATTTGGGAGTTCGATTTTGTTGAGTTTAGAGTTGTTGTCTTCAAGTGCATATGGGTTGAAAATGGTATAGGGTTCATTCAGAGTAGTCTATTGGTTGTACGTTGGTGGACTTGAATCGAGTGGGTTACGAGAACGACAAGTTCATCTTAGCCGCCCAAACTTTCTAGGTATTTTATATCCGAGACTCAATCAATGATAAGTGACATGTTGTGCTCCATGGGAAGAAATTCGATATTGAAGATGAGATTGATCGACCCATCAAATCTGAAACCATCGAGTTGCCCTCTACCTCTCCTAGTTTGGAGGACGTCATTGGACATGTTGTGGGTGGTGATGTAGTTTAAAAAGGAAAAGATAGGGAAATAGGTTAAGTATACTGTACCTTTTTGTATCCTTTTGTATACCCCCAATGAATTATAAGTGGTCACTAATGTTTTGGTTTTTATTTTTTTTATTTTCCGAGGTGTTTTTATGATAAATTTTAAAATAAAGAATGCATTAGCACCGCTATTTCAATAATATATCAGTGCAAAGAAGCAGAGTATTTGCTCTTCCATGTAAATACACCGGTAATACAGGTAGCGGCACCGACATGCATACCAGAACCTCATACTTAAAAAAAAGTAAATTTTGTACTCTGGTCTAAACCATGTAACAAAGCACCCATTAAAGCAGATGCGTCAAGCTGCGTGTTATATACCTAGGCACTGGTACACTTTACAAAGACATTGGTATTAGTACCACTGCTGCATACTTTGAAAAATAATAATTTTTCTCTCTGATCTCGAGAACGATTTTAAAAATGCATTAAAGAAGCAGTGTCGGGCTGCGTTCATTGCAAATAGGTACTAGTCTTTTTACTTAAGGCAACCGGTATAAATATCGTTGTTGCATACTTAGAAAAAGAGAAGAAGTCTGCTCTCTGGTCTCGAGAAAGGATTTTATAATTCATTAAAGCAGTTGTGTCAGGCTGCATTCATAGAAAATAAGCACTGGTATATTTACTTAAGGCACCGGTTTAAATATTAGTGTTGCATACTTAGGGAAAAAAAGTTATTCTCTGGTGTCAAGAAAGATTTATAAAATGCAATAAAACAGCTGCATCAATCTTCTTTCATTGCACATAGGCACCAGTATTTTGAATTAAGGCACATGTACCTATACTTGTGTTGAATACTTAGAAAAAAATTGGAGGTTGGCTCTCTGGTCTCATAAAAGGATTTAAAAAGCATTAAAGCAGTTGCGTAAGGCTGCACTGGACTTACATATGCACTGGTTTATAACTCATAGGCACCTGTTTTGTTACCGGTGCTACATTACTTTCCCTGTTTTTAAACCTCATACGGCTGCACCACTCTCATTCTAATAAGAACACTTAAAGTTTATGACCATGAAGATCCAAAATCCCTCATTTCCATTTCATTTAGATCGTGCTTCATACGGTCTAGCCATATTTTCACATTGTTATTCGTGAAATTAGTTTAAATTCAGAAAGGCTGTTGTGTCCTTTTATTTGTCTAATTCTACATTGGTTTACAAACAAATTACAATGTCGTACTTGGAAATTTAATTTGATTTTATCCTGGAAAATATGCGTACTTATTTTCGAGGAGGAGGGAAAATGGTTCTATAATATCATTCACAATGGTAAATAGATGGGGCATCTCAAAAAAATCCACAAAATTAATTTATTCAAGTTACCTCATTACATGCAAGAAGGAAAAATTGTGCTTATTGGGGTAATACATTCTTGAGGCACTGTGTAATTTTACTAGAATTTGTATAAGTAATCAAAGTAAGGATTCGGTGGCCTTCCATCCATCCATACATGTTCATATCGCAAAGTGGTAATTATGTATTATTGAATTTCATTTTCGTTTAGCTAATCCTTGAATTCGAGAATTCCAACTTTCTTGGAAGGAGTTTAAGTGCAAAAGTAAAAAAGTTTGCTTGTAACTTGAAATTAGAATCCACTCCATCCCCCGGTGTATTTTCCTATTTTGATGTGAAATGATTATCAATGATCGGCCACGAGGAGGTTATGGATCTGTTTGGTAGAGCTGTGATTATAAGCAAAGATGACTTATTTTGAAAGCAGGGGGAGACCAGTTTCTGCTTTTCCCCAAAAAATAGCTTCTGCTTTCAAAATAAGCTGCTTTTTAGCAGTTTACCAAACACCAAAAAGTACTTTGCTTATAAGCACAGCAGCTAAAAAG
>JAULKM010063542.1:0-12226 GCA_032355605.1 Rubia tinctorum | reverse complement strand
GCTTGCTGATCAACGTTCTAAGCTGACGGCGGTGTAGGCGATCCGATCGTGCTGTGTGGATACGTATAGAGGAATCATATCTGGGATTCTCGTCTCCGTGGTTGATCGAATCTGATGGTAAAACACGCTTCAAAGGTAATCTAAACTCTTAGATAGATTCAAATTAAATACATGCATGAGATCCGTGATTAGATAATTGATTTTCCACTAAATTAGATTTAATCAATTCTCAACACTAAAGTGTATAGATAGCCACTATCAATAGATATATTACCTCTCTAGGATATGGAGGCTCATGAAATAACCTCCCACGGGGTCATCCTTATGGTGCTTTAATTTACTGAAAGATTAATTTCCAACAATAAAAGGTAAGCCATTGTTCATGAGAATGGGCTCAACATCCTTTTGTGGATATAGCCAAGATTATTTGGAGAAGAAGGCCAACCTGAGAATTCAAAACCATAAAGTTATCTATCATAATATCAATGTTAAAGAATATGTGCGCAAAATATAAAACCAAAAACCTCGGCAGTACCAATGAATTCTAGTGTTTATATCTCCACTGTGGTTGGTTCCTCAATGATCTCTATCTTTTCGAACTTCCTCACTTTTTGAGAGCCACAATACTTGGGATGCTTTGTATGCAATTTAGCGAAGATATCATCGCAACCAATCAGATAACTTGTAAAGAAATGTGTAATTATGGATGAAAAAATTGTAATGCAGCAAATCAGATAATGCAAGAAGCTCCATTACTGTGTTCTCTGAATGACATGTACATAATCACAAATAAAATAAATGATCTTGCATGATCTGGTACATCAATATAGAGAGACGGGTTGTACCCGTGAATCCGTGATATGCAGCAGCTACCAGACTTTCCTTCTAAGCCCCACGTTCCCAGCGTACAATTGGACATTGAATTATCATGTCTGCATCTAAAGTGACAGCCCAATCAACATTTTCCACTTCTTTACCGTGCTTAAGCCAGTGGACTATACCAACTAGTTTGATAAGTGCAAGATACTTGTGAGTTCATATAAACATAAAATTCAACTAAATTCACCCTCAACCGTTTTCCGTCTTCAAAACACTTGTCTACTTATTGAACACTGGGGTAGTCATCATAGCTTCCAATTCTCTTCACAAGATCCAACAAAATCTCAAAGATTAACTAAGCACTGGTATACAAAAGTAACAAAATTCAAATTCAGCAGAATTTCTATATCATTCTAAAAAAATCTTACAAATTTCACCTCTTTTAATATGTATTAAAAAAAATACAACGACGATGATATGTGTTCTTCAGCAGACCAATTTAACAATCGGAAAAATGAAATCGTTAACTGAAAACGTGGAGGTGTATGACGCACGTACCATTGTTCGTCAAGTAGGCGGTAGCTATATTGGGAAATTTTTGGCATCAACGAAGCTAAATTTAGGGTTTTCTGCAGTTGAATTTCCTGCAAAGGTAACCCCCACCCCTACCGAAGGAGAACGGAACAAAGGATCAGTATTCTTGCCAACAACGCAAAAAATCCTCACTAGACTTAAACTTGTTGTCAAAGCGCCTCGATTCTATAATTGATAATGAAGAATTGATTTTCGAATTTCACTTACTCAGGTTAAGAATAAACATATGGTGATTCGTACTTTCATGAATATCAAGGAAGCTGATTTTTGGGATAATCACATGGGTGTGCTCAAGGAAGATGATTTCATGGCTTTGTTGTTCGTTGGAGGGCACATTGGACAGAAAATAGAACTCTGCTCAAAACGATGTCGTTTATTGCAGCCATGTGCACAGGGCACGGATGAGGACAACTGACCATGAGCTCTAAAGGACTGAATCACCCCCCTGTCTCTCCTATTAATACCTAAACTACCCTCCGTCGTCCATGTTGACACAAAGTTGAATCAAAAAATTTCTTTTATAGTTTCCTCTATAAGAGAATTGGAAATATACAAATATAACCTTATATAATTGAGATAGTTCAAATATAACCCTGAGATAGTTTTCATTGCAAATATAACCCTAACTACTTAACAAAAGTGCAAATATAACTTTCTGGTGACATTTCCGACGTTGACTTGAGTTTTCAGTAGTTGACCTTAACTGAAATGACAAAAAAGTCCTTGGACCAAATGTTGAATCTGAATGGAAAATTTTGCCCATCTCTCTGGCGTTATTTACTCTCCCACTGTTGTGCCTAATTTACTCCGCCACCACTGTGCTACTTCCTCCATCGCGCGCCGCCGCCCTCCACCGCTATCTCCATTTTCCTCCCTTCACCTCGCTTTCACCATCTCCGTTCGCCTTCCTCCACCGTTGCCTCCACCGTCTCCGCCCACCACCCTCTACCACTGCCACCCTTTCACCAACTCTGCCCTTTCACAATCTCCACCTTCACCACGTCGCTGCCGCCACTCCACCTTAACCACCTTTACCTCGCCGCCATCGCCACTCCACCTCTCCATTTTTTCCCTAGCCTCTCTCTGTTGCCTCCCCTGCTCTAGTCTCCCATCGCTGCCTCCTATGCCTTAGCCTACCGCCGCCTTATTTTCTGCCTTAGCCTACCGCTGCCTCTTGTACACTCTTGTACGAACTCCACCACTTCCGCTCCATTCATCCCAGCAACACTTTTCCACCACCTCAAATCCCCAGCTCTGCCAGCGCCGATGATCCTAGCGCAACACCATTCCAGCTCAGCACCGAAACCCTATCCCCACACTACCTCTGCCACCATCGGGCACCTTTTTCAACGCCGCTCAACCAAGTGCCGAAAAATTGAGGCCCACCACCCCTTTCCCCGCTCACCAATCTTCTTCGCGTCGCCGTCCATGGGAACCCGCCTCCACCACACCTCCGCCACACCTCCGCCACCACCTCTAGCTTTAACTCGCACCGCCGCTAGGGCACCGGAGCCGGAGTGGAAGAAGAGATATGTAATTTTCTCTTTCAGTGGAAGAAGAGAAAATGAAGAGAAACACAAAAGGAGAAGGAGAGAAATGCAGAAGAAGAAAGAGAGAAGGGGTATAATAGTAACATTATTATTTTTCATTTAAAAAAAATATTAGAGGGTAAAATCAATTTTCATCTAATTCTGGCCTCAAACTTCCGGAAAAATGTTATATTTGCACATAAACTAACTATCTAGGGTTATATTTGCACTTTCAATTATTATAGGGTTATATGTGCACTTTTGTGAATTATGTAGGATTATATATGCACTTTGCTCTAAGAGAAAAATGCTTTTAACCCTATCTAATTCACATAAGTGCCAATGTAACCTTTTGATAATTGAAAGTGCAAATATAATCCTATATAGTTGATGTAAGTACAGTTGTACCCATTTCGTCTGATTTTGGCCGGAATTCGGAAAAATAACTATAGTACCCTTCTGAAATTTTTTAAAAAAAATAGAAAAAGAAGGATATTACATTCTTCTCCACCAAAACCCTTCTTCTTATTTTCTTTATTCTCCCTCATTTCTTTCTATGGGAACCCAATTCTTCTCCCCCATCAAAGCCGCTTTAATTTGGGACGGAGAATGGAGCCGCTGGGATTGAATTCGGCCGCCGCCTTCCGCAGTCAACCACCGCCACACTCCTTACCTTTTCACCCTATTTATCAGCATACCCAGTCGCTCTTTCTTTTGCTACAAAACCATCATCAGGGCGCACACCCTCCTCCTATATCTTGAGAACGCACTCCATTTCTTTTCCACAATGGCCCACCAATGTCTTCCTCCTGATTCCCACACATTCCCTTTCGCATCAAAAGCGTTTGCCCAGATGAAATCCCTCGTTCTTGCTCATAACCCTTCATTCCCAGGCCTTGAGGTTCAGGTTTTTTCGGGATGTGTTTGCGTTGAAAAATCTTATCAATGCTTACTCTAAAATGCGTGGAAGTTGGGATGCTCAACGCATGTTTGATGAAAGTCCTCACAGAGATTTGGTCTCGTATAATGCGATGATTGATGGGTTTGTTAAGGCTAGGGAGATTTTGAAAGCGATGGATTTTTTTCATGGTATGTTTGAAAGAGATGAGGTTTCTTGGGGTACCTTTTCGACAGGGTACGTGAAAAAAACAATTGCAGAGAGGCTATTGAGCTATTTGATCAGATACTTGTGGAGAATCTTAGCCCTGATAATACTGCATTGGCAATTGTTCTCTCCGTGTGTGTAGCTTAGGAATTTGGAGAAGGGGATTACATGAGTACATTTTGGAGAATAAGGGAAAAGAGTACAACTTGGAGCTTGACCGGGAATCAAATTGGAGCGTCCCCCGTTGCAGCACCGCCAACATTACCTCCCATTGCTGTTCACACTAGTGGCGTCCACCACCTGCAGACCTCTTTCCCCCTCTCTGCTGATTCCCGTTCCACATCATCACCACCGGAGCGCCATTCACACCAGTGAAGTAGAGAGGCGGCCTCTCGCCACTCAAGTTGTCGGAGAGCTATGTTCGATCCTAAGCTGGAAGAAGAGCAGCGCCTTGAGAGCTCCAATGAAGGACAACTGAGCAGCGATAAAGTTCCAACGTTGTTCCACAGCATTGCCGCCGGAGTGCCATTCCCAAACCAGCCTCTCGCCACTGTACCAGCTCTGCCATTTTTGCCGGTGTCTCTCCTCTAAGCATCGTCGCTGCAACACCATTTGAATTCAACCAGAGCAGAGCACGATCCCACATAAAATTACAAAGCCATACAAAGTCAACTGAACCGAGACTGTCTCTTTGGTGCCAAGTGGATCTCGAGCAGTGGATCTCGAATGGGCTCTCAGTGGTGCGGGGCTTGTAGGGTTGGGGTGGTGGCGGCTGGCAGCAAGATGGTGGTGGTGGTGGTTGCATGAGGGGCAAAATTATCCTAACACTTTTTAAATTTTAGATCAAAGGGCATTTTAGTCATTTTATGTGCAGTCAACGCTGGAAATGGTATTCTATGGTTATATTGGGACTTTCATCAACTAGTTAAGCTTTTTTTTTGCACTAAAAATTATCTGAGGGTTATATTAGTACTTAATCAAGTAGGTGGGGTTATATTGGTATGTATCCCTAATAATAATAATGAAAAAAAACTAGAGTCCGTCTCTTGAAAGACAGTTTTTCCATAAGTTATGGAAAGACCAAGATTTAAACTGCAAATTAGACAAAATGAAGATAAAATTTCGAGTTGCATTAAACATGTATAAACTTATAAATACTGCACGTTGAATAATATATTTTTAATATTGCAAATAAAACCTTTTACCCTTTTATTTGTCTAATTAGACCCTGTCTTTTTTATAAACCTATAGAAAGACGGTCTTTCTTAATAATTTTCCAAAAAACTATATATAGTCGGAGCTTTGACAGACTCACTGACCGGAGATGACACATGCATCCAAGGAAAACATACAATTTGACTAGATTAATTTTTTAAAATTTCTTTTACTAGGCTTCTCTCCTAATTCCCTTGAGTGAATTTGTAAATTTAAAATAAGGATATATACATATACAAATATAACCCTATATATTTCAATAAGTGCACATATAACCCTGAAATAATTCGAAATACAAAAACAATCCTAACTACTTTACATAATTACTAATATAACTCTAAATACTATATTCCTACATTGACTAGCCATTTTTGGAAATTGACCATTCAAAAATAACCAAAATGCCCTTTCAGCCTAATATAAAATTATGAAATACAAAAAAGCCCTTTGCCCGCTACTGTTTGCCACCACTATCACTGCTCCTCCACATTCACTGTCGTGCCTCTGCTGCCGCTTCACCTCTACCACCAGCCACCCCTCCTACCATCCCGCCAGACTCCCATCGTCACCACCCCTACCTCTGTCCCGTCAGCCTCCTACCTGCCGCTAACAACCACCCACTCATCATCTCGTCAGCTTTCTCCCCGCCACCAACACCGGTGCTAGTACAACTCTAGCTCTGACAACACCATATCCCACAATGATTTCCCCAGAGCCTGTGCCACCCCAGGCCGACACAATTTCCCTAGAGCTGTCAGCTTTCTCCCTAGCCTAGCAAACCCGAGCGCTGGTGCCACCTCAACCCAATCCTAGAGCGGCGCCACCCCACCCCACCATAATTTCCCCAGCATTGTCAGCCTCCCCCCTCCACCACCACTCGTGCCTCGGCACCGATTGACACTCTACCACAATTTCTGCTCGAGCTCCACCATTGATCAGCGAGAATTTGCAAAGATCTAGATAGAGGCTGATGAGGCAGATTTGCATCGATCAATGCAAATTTGCACAATTTCTGCTTGGGAATGAGATGAATAAGGCAGAGTTACAGAGATCGGGAATAAAGAGAGAGAAAATTCAAGGGAAAATGATGGAAGGTTGATACCGATGAGCAACGAAAGAAGAAGAGGGAAGAAGAATGGGTTAAGGTTTAGGTTAGGGGTATAATAGTCAATTCATTTTTTATATTATATTTTTTCTATTGATAAAACCGTATTTTCAATCAAATTCGCCCTCAAAATTCCAGAATGGGTAAAATTTCACTTTTATCAACTATCTAGGGTTATCTTTGCACTTTCAATTACCAAAAGTTTATTATTGCAAAAAAATATTCTACTCAATAGATGAGGCTATGTGGGCGATTACACATACTTAAGGTCCAATCGAAAGCAATCATAAAGCGAGGAAAATATTGGCCAAAGAAGAAGGTGACTTTGTTAACGACAGACTGGGGTGGTTCAGTACAGGAGAGATGTGCTTAGCTCACTAGTTTTGAGGAGTAGATGGAGGAAGAGAAAATTGGAGAGGAAGCTAAAATGGATCATATGGAGGAAATAGTGGGTGCGGAAACGCAGACGAATTAGGTAAATCTAAACCCTAAACCTACTGATGGAACTGGAATTGTTGGTAGAAAATTTTGGGTTGATATGATAACTGGGAATATAATACAATCGAATGGTATGGATATTGAATTTGTAGGCCCTAAGATTGTCAATGGAGAAGTTGAAATTGAATTAAATGATGTGAAATCTGAACTAGAGTATTGGGAGAATGCGTTGATTATGTATGTGATTGGGGGAAATTTCACAATGAATGCAGTTAAGAACGTCATAACTAAATTTTGGTCTTTTGTACCCCTGCCTGAGCTTCTGTACAATGATGAAAATTATTTTGTTTCTAAATTAATATCTAGAACTGATAGGGATGAGGTAATGAGGAAAGGACCATACACTATCAATAATATGATAGTGTTTCTGCACTTTTGGATCTATGGGGAGCGAAAATCCTTGTGAAAATTGGAAGTGTGATAGGAAAATCCCTCTTTACGGACGAATGTACTGCAAGAAAACTCAGAACTTCATATGCTAGAATTTTAATTGAAGTGCTTTGCTTGCTAAGAAGAAATTTGGTTTCATCGATGGAACCATAACAAAACCCCCCGAATGATGATCCTAATTATGAAGGTTGGCTCAGAGTGAATGCTACCCTTGTTTGCTGGATCCTGCAGACTATTGATCCATCTGTACGATCTACAAAAAAATTATTTTTTCTGCTGCTAAAGAATTATGGAATGGTATTGATGGACGTTTTTCTCTTGGAAATGGTCCAAAAATTATGCAAATGAGCTGTGATATAAAAAATTTCCACAATAATGGTCAGACGGTTGCCATCTACTTTGGCAAACTTAAGAAACTATATGATGACAACCTCCTCGGGTTTGTTCTTGTGAAGGTTGCAAACCATTGTGCACATGTAATGCTTCAGCTATTGCCTTCCATGACCGAGAGAAAGAGATAATTTATCAATTTCTCCTCGGTTTGGATGATGGCTATCACACCTTGCGATCCAATGTTATGAATCAAGAACTGCTGCCATAAATCATGTGTGTTTATGTCATGCATCTCAGGAAGAGAATCACAAAGCCGTCATGTGGTCTCGTCGCCCACCATCTTCAGGATCTTCACCTAGAGCTTTCGCTGCAGGTGATTGCAATAATCTTATTTGTACGCATTGTAATTGCAAGAGCTATGAAAAAGCTACTTGTTTCAAGCTCACGTGCTATCCATAATAGGTCACGGAGATGAGGGACATAACCAACGGCGGGAACATGGCGCCAACTCTACCAGTCGCCGCTGCACCTGGCGCTCCAGCCGCCGGCACCGCCACGCCACGCCTCCTTCAGCCACTGTTTGTTAGCATCGTGACGTCACCACCAGATTTTGCGGCGGATGCTGTCTCCGGTTACCCTGCCCAATCTGATTTTGCTTATGATCTGTCTGACGGTTAATGATTATGATCCTTAATTTATTTAATCATTCAAATTCTCCTTCTGATCATGGGTCAGGTAAGCCTGCTTTACCTTGGATTCCTAATTCGGGAGGCTAACATCACATGAATCGTGATACAGGTTCTCTTATTGACACTACTGCTGCTACCAATTCTATTAATGTTCTACTACCTGATGGATCTGTGTCATCTTTTACACAATATGGTTCTTTACGTTTTGGAGACATCACTCTTGCTCATTTTCTTTGTATTCCTACATTGTGATGCAACTTATTATCATGCTCTAGATTGTTGTCTACATTAAAATTTCTAGCTTTGCTTACTGAAAATTATTTCATATTACAGAAAAATAGTACGAGGACTGTGATTAGCGTGGGTGAACAACAAGGGGGATTTATTGGCTTTGTCCATTGGATATGCGCATTCAGTCTCATATGAGTTAGTTCTAATAGTTGCTTCAGTTTATGTATCTTCATTTGACTTATGGCACCAATGTCTTAGGCATCCATTCTTTACGGTGTTGTCTTCAGTTCCTACTCTTTATTTTAGCACAAATAATACTTTTTCCTTGCTCTGTGTTTCATAGAGCAAATCAGACTAGACATAGTTTTCCTTTGAGTTCTTCAAAGTCTAGTTCTTTGTTTGAGTTGATACATTGTGATGTTTGGGGGCTTTATAGCTATCCTTCTTCTAGTAGTGCATTTTATTTTAAAACTATGTTGATGATTATTCCCGAGATGTTTGGGTTTATTTATTAGTGATTAAGTTAGATATAGCTTCTAGATTTATAATATTTTGGGCTTTAATCAAGAATTAGTTCAGTCGCACTGTTCTTCGTGTCCATGCTGATAATGGTACAAAGTTTCTTCCTCTGAAATCCTACTTTGCTAAATCCGGCA
Source organism: Rubia tinctorum (assembly GCA_032355605.1). Classification (NCBI taxonomy): domain Eukaryota; kingdom Viridiplantae; phylum Streptophyta; class Magnoliopsida; order Gentianales; family Rubiaceae; genus Rubia; species Rubia tinctorum. Next base: position 3,062 of record JAULKM010063542.1, on the reverse strand, counting down.
TCCTGTTTAAGACTTCTATGGCTGACACACCACAGCAGAATGGTCATTTTGAGCACAAGCATCGCCATTTGTTAAATGTGGCTCATACGTTGCGCTTTCAGGCTAATCTATCAATTGATTTTTGGAGAGAATGTGTTCTTACTTATGCAGTTTTTATCAACATGAAACTGATGAAACAAATCAATGGTCGTACGCCATTTAAGCTCCTTCATGGACCCACACCTAACTACAAGTTGCTGCGTGTCTTTTGCTGTTTATGCTCTGCCTATCATATTCCCAGATTTCGTGGCCATTTTGCTCCAAGAAGTCGACGATGCATATTTCTGGGTTATCCAACTGGCAATAAATGCTATCACCTTTATGATTTGGAATTATGCACATTTTAAACTGTTTTGATGCTGATTTTTATGAAGATTAATTTTCATATGTTGCGTCATTTGTTCCTGTTCAGACTGTGAAATCCCCGACTGCAGAATGGTTTGATGATTCTGCACCTTTACCAGTACTTACCCATGGTAACACCTCCTCGTCGCCGATCACATATGACATCATCTAATTTAATGTTGTGGCTCTTTTTTCATCCCATCCACCACCGGTTGTGCCTCCTCTACTTGCCCCTCCACCTTCGCTGCTAGAGGGGGTTGCTTCAAACCCTGAAGACCAGACGCCAGCACGCCCCATCATCCGTCGCATGCTACAACCGCATTCGGCCCATCGCCGTCGAACCCTAATCCTAGTCGGCCTTCTACGTGTTCTAAATTATCCGCTAGTCATAGTAAGTGGAAACTTTAACTTCATACTTATCTGAATGATTATGTCTGCTCCATTACTTATAAAGCCCCCCATTTCTACGCTCACTCTTGCACCTTTACTATCCTCATGTGTTCTTTATCCTTTAACTAATTATGTAAATTGCAATAAATTTTCTTGTTCACATTCTAGATGTTTGGATACAGTAACTTCTAGTGCAGATCCTATCACTTAGTTGGAGGCATCAAAACATGCTCATTGGTGTGATGCTATGACTAATGAGATTAATGCTCTCGAGCGCAATGAGACTTGGACTATAGCATCTCTTCCTCCGGATAAGACTACAATTGGGTGCAGATCGGTTTATCATACCAAGTTCAAATGTAATGGTACAATTTAATATCACAAAGCTCATCTGGTGGTTCTGGGTTGAGGGAACCGACTATACTGTGACATTTGCTCCTATGGCAAAGATGAATTCAATTCACCTATTTCTGTCCATTTCAGTCATTTGTGATTGGGAATTTCATCATATGGACGTCCACAATGCTTTTCTTCACGGTGATATTCACAGAGAGGTTTTCATATACCCACTTCCTGGTTATTCTGCGCCACCGGGCCTTGTCTGTCGACTTTAGAAATATCTTTATGGTTTGCAACAACCTCCTCGCAACTGGTTTGCCAAGTTGGAAAATGCTCAACGCGTGTTTGGATTTAATCAGAGAAAGGCCAATTACTCTCTTTTCTTTTACTCCCGTGGTTCTCTTTCATTGCATGTGCTTGTCTATATGGATGACGCGGTAATTGTTGGTAGTTATTTGTCGCTAATCTCTGGATTCAACAAATACTTGAACTTTTGATTTCACATGAAAGATCTTGGTGCACTTAAGTATTTCTTGAGTATAGATATTTCTAGAAGACCGGACGAGATGTTTCTTTCACAAAGAAAATATGCCCTTGACATTTTATCAGATAGTGGTTTATTGGCTGTTAAACCGACTAATTTTCTGATGGAGCAACAACATGATCTAGCGCGTGTAAAAGGGTTTCTTCATGATGGTCTTGAGCAGTGTCGTCTCATTTACCTTACCCTTACACGTTTTGAGCTTAGTTATTTGGTTCATACACTTGATCAGTTTATGCAATCTCCTTGTGTTCCTCACTGGCAAACTGCTCTCATGGTTCTACACTACTTGAAGAGTCATCTTGGTTAATATTTACTCCTCCCTTCACGTAGTTCCTTGCAGTTGACTGCTTTCTGTGACTCAGAATGGGATGCTTATCCCATTACACAATGTTCTCTTTCTGGGTATTTTGTGATGATTTGTGATTCTCCGATTTCATGGAAGACCAAGAAGCAACCTACAGTTTCTCGTTCTTCCGCTGAAGTGGAGTATAATGCAATGATAGTCACTTTTTGTAAGTTACTATGGCTTAAGTCTTTGTTTTGGGACTTAGGTGTTGTGCATTCTGCCCCCATGCGCTTGTTTTACGACAGGCAGTATGCTCTTCATATTGGGGCTAATCCTGTTTTTAATGAACATACGAAGCACATTAAGGTTGACTGACATTTCTTCCATGATCTATTGCAGTCAGGTACTATTATTACTCACCATATCTGCACTTCTAATCAGCCCGCAGATTTTTTCACAAAAGCTCTCGGATGTACTCAATTTCAGTTACTACTTGGCAAGTTGGGCATTTTTTATCTACATGCTCCAACTTGAGGATGATTATTAAGGAATAGCAATATTATGTGAATATTACTTGTGTATACACTAGAATCATTTTCTTTTTTTTATTATTTTGTGTAGGTCTCTTGTACCTCTATATATTATAACCCAGATCATAAATACAATCACTATATTATTCCCTTATTTTCTATAGTTGGTGATGACTAATATGGATTATCCTAGAAGGAGAAAATGTTGTGTCATTTTTTAATTTTTTGTAATAATTTTCATAAATACATGGTTAATTTAGTGTAGAATGATAAAGTGGTGTGTTTTTTCACGATATTTGTTTCTTATAATTACATGCGAACACAAGCATGATAAGTAGATGACCCACACCCCGCAGAGTCGTTTAATTTCCTGAGGGATGCATCCAAAGATAAAATTTATAAATTACCCCCGTCCTCACTACTAACCATTATAGAGTAACTAGTGGAATGTCTGGGGTCATCCGCAAAGATACTATAATTTGAGAGTTAACTACATACAACCCACAATCGGCCATCACTCTTGTCAGGAATAGTTAGTGCTTTAAACATATAATTGGGGGGGGGGGGGTTGTTTAACAAACTACAAAGC
>JAULKM010063532.1:0-12226 GCA_032355605.1 Rubia tinctorum | reverse complement strand
TAATATTTTCATGTAAATATTATTAAACTTTTAATATTAAAATTAGTAATTTTAAAGTAAAATTTGGGTGTTTTTGAGGATATAAATGGGGTGAGTAAAATGTATTTGAAGTGGGTGATGGGGCCGGGGTGGATTTTAGATAATACCCGATGGGGTTGGGTTGGATTTTAATATTGTACCCGCCATGGGTGATGTGACGGGTATGAGTATGAAAATTTTAGGTAGATATGAGTATGAAGGTACCATAATCCATACCCGCCCCGCCCCATTGCCATCTCTAGTAATAAACGATACATCAACCGAAACCAATACTAACCAAACCGGTAAAACCGACAACATTATCGATCGGTTATTCTGTTCCATATAAATTTTTATAAACTGGTAGAAACCGAAACCGATTAACCGCCTAACCGACAAACCGACCGGTTGAACACCCCTGGTTGAGAGGAGAGAGAGTGCGAAATTCCCATTTTCTCTAAGAGTATCTACAATCATAGCTCATCATAACTCACCATAATTCCCACTTTTTCAATTTTTAAATAATATCATCACTTTCTCTCCCAACTACACTCACCAAAACTCTCATCTCCAATTTAACTCCACAACCATAACCCAATTCCACATCATCATTGTCCCCACATCATTTTATTTTTCTTTCACACATTTTTATATTTTTACAATCTAATATTTACTACAACATATATATTTTGAATGTGATGTATATATATGTTTACATATATGTATTTTAATGTATCAATAGAAATATAATTTTGGGAAGGAATTTTTGAATTCGATGAATTTGAGTTTGTCGATTGATTATTGAAATTTGAATTCGGTGAATCTATTTTCAACAATTTGAATCAAACCAAAAATCTACAATTTTTTTCTTAAGATTGAAGGAGAGGAAAGTAGAACTTGGAAGAGATATGAGAATTGAATCAAGAATGTTGGTCTCTATTTATAGGGAAAATTTTTGTCCGAATTTTCGTATCATTTTATATTTTAATTTTTGGATATAATTGTGTTTTATCCATTTAAATCCATTGGAGCAAATATACAAATTAGAAAGACACATGACACATTACCATTGGATCAAAATATACAATTTATTTCATTAAAATTTTTAACTCACCACATGGGACCACCCCATGTGATAAAGTAAAGAGTTTTCAAAAGTCACATTTTGCACTCTCTCCTCTTAGTTATACTGATTTCTCTCTCCCTCACTCTACATGACCCCACATTGTAGAAGCACACTCCCCATAACTCACCAAACTTCCCTCTCCTACTCCCCCATTGCATTTACTTTAAGGGATCCTCAGTCCCTGACTCAAACAGTATCCGAGATTTTGACTCTTTTCTAGAGTCAAATGGTACACTTAATCTGCATATGGTAAGGAATCAATATATATGGTCTTCCTTAAAAAAAATACACATGGTCCAATGGTAGAATAGATTATCATAGGGTTAGCAAAGGTTTGGACATATTCATAACAAACCTATCATGGATTAACAAATTTTCTAACTCCTCAGTTTTGGTATTAAACAGATAACTGTCCAATCATTCGCCCTTAATATTAGATACTTAAATATAGGAAATATTAAACCCTAAGTCCTTTAAGTTTAAAAATATGTGGATAGAAAGAGAAAAATTAACGGGCGTGGTAAAAGTACTCTGGAAATCTGAAATGGAAAGTCAAGGAATACTGAGATTCACATCAAAATTAAGGAGGCTTAAATTGGTTTTAAAAGCTTGGAATAAAACCACTTTTGGCATCATTTTCACTAACATTAGAATGCTGAAACACATGTTCAAGACCTAGAAAAATATAGGGATAAATACATTTATAACCATAACTTTAGATAGAAAGTGTCAATATAACCTTGCAATATCAGAAAGTGTCAATTTAACCCTAAATAATTGTTGTATGTGACAATATAACCTTAACTTTAGAAAAAAATGTGCCGATATAATCAAACTCCCTAATTCCAGCATTTACCAAATGGTTTCCGACATAAACTGAATTAATTTTCCCATTTTACCCCTCTTTAAAAAATAAAATACAAAAAAATAAAAATTCCGGTTTTCTTCCTCCCTCCCTCCCTCTCGCCACCACACCACTTCCTGCCCGCCACCACCAGCCATCCGCCCTCTACCACCACCTCACCCCAGCCCTGGAGAACCCCTTCACCGTTCAATTGTCCAACTCTGTTCAAACAGCCCTATGCGTCATCTCTGACGACTTACCCCTGTTGTTCACCGTTATCTCTCCTCCCTCGCCACCGCCCACCGCAATCATCCCTCCCCTTCACCACCACTGGAAACCTTGGACCCAACCCTCATGGATGAACATTTTCCGCTAATGAGATTTCCTGTGTTCAACGTCCGTCGTACCCCAACATCACCCCGCCATACCTGTCGTCATCCCCAAACGTCTCCGTCGTTGCCACCGTCGCCATCGCCCTCCACCGTTTTCGCCCACCTTCGATTAAACACCAATGTAGTCCTAGCTCTTCTTCTTCGATTAAACACCACTGTTCTCGCCCACCACGCTCTTCCCCCACTTCCACCTCCACCCCACCCAATCCGTTTCCCCAGCACCACTCAGCCAAGCACCGGAAAAATCAAGACATTCGCTCCGGGCTTTCCAAGCATCGTTCAGCCAATCGAGATCCTGACTTCAGCACCAGAAATGGTTGTTTCCCCAGCGCAGCTTAGCCAATCGAGACCCCGACTTTAGTCCCTCCCAATCCCGCCATCCCGTCACCCTACAAAAAAACCCTAGATTTCTCCAGCAAAATTTTGAAGAAAAAAGAAGCGGAGGAAATTGGTTGAGGAAGAAATGGGGTTTCTTGATTTTTTTCTTTTTTTGACAAGGGCAAAATGGTATTTTCAACAAAATCTGGGCACAAAATGGTTGACTAAAAAGTCAGCGAAGTCAAGGGTTATTTTGGTACTTTCTGAGATTACAGGGTTATATTGGCACTTTCAGATTAAAGCCAGGGTCATTTTAGCACTTTACTCAAAAAATATGATCAGTCCCTAGATAACACCGATTTTGATAGGATAACAAAGGCAAGAAAAACCCGAGTCTTAGGTTAAAAGAAGAAATTGAACACCGGAAACTAAAACCTAAGGCTCAATGGAGGAAAAGAGCTGACCTCAACACTAAATTCTTTTATATGGTGAAAGAAAAGCATGCCAGACTGATAATTCATAAAATCCTTAATAATGCTAATGTTTTGTTATATGAGCAGGATTAACTAGGAAAATATGCAATTAATTTCTATAAAACAATGATAACATATGATAGTAATGATATCACTTGGATTGCACTAACATAAAGTCTTGCTCTAATTCCTAAATTGATAACTGAGCAGGAAAATGTTGGGGTCGTTAAAATGATAGACATGAAAGAACTCAAATCCATTGTATTTGGACTGAATCCCCATAGTGTAGCTGGTCCATGGCTACTCAAGACTATTTTATAGATTTGCTTGAGATATAATTAAGGATGACCTCCTTAAGTGTGTTCACCCATGCTAGGCCTAGGGGTTCCAATATAGAACCCACACGGTGTTCCACCCGTTCACATTTGAAAATAAAAAATTTCATTGGCACATAGTTCAACCATTATGTGTCAATGACTGTACGAAAGTAACATGTTCTTGCGTACCAACCATTAGGGTCATTGCCATTTGTAACATGTAGTGTCTCAAATATCAATGGTATCCCATTGTTTTGAGATATCCCCTTAGCATCCCACTACTTGGTGTCAAAAATGAAACCGTGAATGTTGAAATTACCAAAGAAGGTACTGATATGGATCTCCTTGCGAAAACTCTGGATTGCGAACATAACCTTTGAATGTTTAATCATGTCGTGGAATGTCTTCATTTATGGTGGTAGTCGTCTTAACATCTCCATCAGGTAACAATGCTTAATGGCCGCCGAGACAATCATTTTATGAATTTTATGTGGTCACCGATATGAATGTAGTCCTTTAACCCCGACGAGAAACCCCTCGTGTGATGTTCATAGACCTATCTTTCATTGATTGTGCTATTTAGTGATCTAAATTTAGCCTTGTGGAGCTATAAATACATTCAGACTTCATCAAGGTTATAGAGAACATAAATGTGTGCAGTATTTAAATCGGGTGCCGACAGACTAACTAGATGACATTGTCCCCCATCCTTCCCACATGCCTTGATTTTGGAATCCCCACAGATTTTTGCCTTGATTTTGGAATTCCCATAGATTTAACTTTATTCAAGAAGCTAGTACAAAATTCATGCCTCATCCGCCATGTGCCGATGGACAATGCTATAATGTGGCCTATATATAATCTTAACAAAACGCATGAATATTTTCAAATATTTATCAAAAGGATACATCCACTGAAGTAACACGGGTTCATATAATTTGATTTCTCTTACCAAATGGACAATTACGTGCACCATCATATCGAAGTAAGATGGGGGGAGTACATCTTCAATCAAAATAGCACCTCCAAAATCATGATTAAAGTTTATCCAATCTTGTGCGGCTTATACTCTTACAAAAAATTGACTTGAAAAAAAGAGAACAAAAGTTTTATGAAGACTATAATAGGGACGTGGAGTGTCCCCCGAATGGAAATCACGTTCAATTCCTAAATCAAGCCATGGTGATCATGTGATTTCAAATCTGCCAATTTTAACTCCTCGATGGATACACATTTACTTATGTTCAATGAATATGCGAAGGGTGCTTTTACACCATGCTAAGCCGTAGTACTTCTTATTCAGATTCGTAGACAATGTGTAACATTCCAGAGGAATTTTTTTAACCCCATCTTTAACCGACACTAGATCAAGCATCACTCTCCCATTTTCACCAAGTCAAAATGTGACTTCAAATCATTCTTTGTTTTACTGTATGTGTTAAGTAGCGTCTAATCAAACTGTCACAAACATATTCTCAAAATTCATTACATCAAGACAGTGCCTAAAACAAAGGTGATCCTCGTATGGTAGTTGAAAGAAAATGGAGCATTTCTTCCAACTACCTCAAATAGAAGTTTTCTTCATGTTCTTCCCAAAGTTGTCGGCAAGCTATTTAATTTGTTTGTAGATCGCTTCTTCACTAATTGCTGATGGAAGAGGACCTTGATTAATTTCCCCATTAAAAAACTTCTTTGCTTTTTACCGGGGGTGATCTACCGGGAAGAACCTCTTATGACCAAGATAAATAGTTTTCCGACCATGCTCCAACTGAGTAAAACTAGTATTCTTTTCACAAACTACACATACACCATTAACCTTTGACTAAATAATTTGACCCCTACGATTAGACCTGGCAAACAGGTCTCTTTGGTCGGGTACGGGTGAGACGCAATCAGTTCGGTATGATTCGAGAGATTGTTTTGTCTTCGGGTATCGGGTCTTGATCAAGTGTGTTCGGGTTCGGGTGTCATTCGATATATTGAAAAATATTCGATCGGCTCAGGTTTGGTGTTGGTTGTTTCAATTTCGATACAATTCAGGTATCAATTTATTGAATTTGGTTCAGATCATATTTGGTTCAAGTTGTTTCGGTTTCATGTACAATTCAAATTTACATTTTTTAATCGGTTTTGGTTTGAGTTAGTTTGGTTTTGGCACTTTTCGAGTACATCCTCTTTTGGGTTGGGTTCGGTTGGATTCCGATATATTCAATTCGGGTCTAGTTCAAATAAATATAGCAAATTGTCCTTATAATGAAAATAATATATTTTTACTATATTACTTTTGTAAAGATACTTTCGATGAACAAATCTATAATATATGTATATATTATATTTTATGTAGTCATTTTTTATGTATACTTTCGAACTTTTAAAATGAAAATTTTCAATTGTAAAGAATATGATATTTATGCAAGCATTGATTCATATACGTTACCGCGTAAAGATTATACTTTGTACTAAAAAAATAGAATAGTTTGTATTTAGATTTATTTTCAATTTTATAACTCATAAAATTTCGAACTTGCAAGTTATACATATAATTTAATTATATCAGTTACTATTTAATAATATTATTTCTAAACTTTGTTGTTGGTGAATATATATATATATAGACACATGTTCGCGATACGATTTAAAAATATTGCATATTAAATTAAGATGGAAAAATGCTAATGGAATTTAAAATATGTTATAACATTATTTTTATAAATATTTATTATCAGATATGTTTATTGTTATCTTTTATTGATAATATAATATATTTGTGTATTTACTTAATCAAATTTTAATTGATATAAGTTTTTGAAAAAGTTGAATTTGTCTAATTCACTCATTGTAAACGTTTTATAAAAATACATGCTCATTTTTCTTAATTAGGTGAAATATTTGTATATTACCAATAAATATATTTAGAACTATTTAACTTTACATAAACAACCTTGATAGACTTTTTCTAGAAATTAAGTATCCAATATTTTAATAATTTATAATCACGAGTCCCATGACTTAATACTAATTAGTTATATATTTTCATAGCCAAGTTGACTTATATATATATATATATATTCAACTGTAAGTGGATTTTTAATGAATTATTAATTCTCATTTATTTTTTGAATTGTGTCTTACTATTTTATCTAGTTATATTCCACCATAACTAATTTGATAAACATGCATATTTGAATTCTATAAACTTTCTATACGATAGAACTATTTGATTTCTATATGCACTCTATACGATGGAACGATATAAGCACTTAACTCTATACGATACATTGTACATTCAACTTTTTTTTTGAAATTATGCAACTAGTAGACTTCATTAATAATGATAAGTAAAAACAAACTCTTTTGTAACTTGTAACTAGTAGACTTCATTAATAATTGAGTTTATTTTAAGTATCCACGATGATTAATTTTATTTAAAATTAAGTATCTTTTAAGTTCATAATTATGTTAAAAGAATTGATTATGATTTGCGTTCCTACATAATAAAGTTATGTTTTATTAATTAATTGTTTAATTGTAGACTTTATAATTATTAATGTTCGTTGATTGATAAACACCAAATCATCCATTAATTACATTAATTATTAAATGAACCCGTTTAATGATTATTAATGAGTCCGTCTCTTGAAAGACGGTCTTTCCATAAGCCATGGAGAGACCAAAGTTTTAAGCGCAAATCAGAATAAATGAAGATAAAATTTTTGGGTTGTATGAATCAAGTTATAAACTTTTTAACTACTAGACATTGTATAATAAAATTTTAATGTTGTAACGAAGACCTTTTACCTTTTATTATTCTAATTAAACACTGTCTTTCCATAAACTTATGGAAAGACGGTCTTTCCCAAAACTTTGCTATTATTAATATGTCTAAAAAAAGACTTTATGTTATAAAATACTCCATATTATTTTCATAGAAACATGAAATATTTTATTATTTTATCAACAAATATTAAATTTACATAAATATAAACCAATTCATTAGTATCTATTTACGAAAAAAAAGTAAAACCAAAGCATATCCGTGATAATCACTACCAAAGATAGACACCAATCCCATCAAACTATCTTTATAATTAAAAAAATATTATTTACCATATTATTGACTATATTTAACAATCAACATACTTCTATTTTTGACATGTTATGAACTTATGGTAGAGTAATTAAGCATATTTTAAGTTTGGAGGTGGAATTTAGAGAAAATTAGATTGTAAATGCAATATTATTTTAGATGTAGTTTTATATTCTTACAAAAGAATTGAACGATTAAAAATATTAATTTAAACTATTTTGTGAAATTTAATGACAACAATTTTTCAAAAGAAAATAATAATAACAAAAAGTTATTATTGTATGAAAATATTTTTGGCTCAAACTTAATATTGTAGTAATAATCGAAACTTAAAATATTGTAGTAATATTGTAGTAATTTTTCTGGCACAACAAGTTAATATTGTAATAATAAACAAAGAGTCAATATCTTGAAATACGATCTTTTAATAACTTATAGAAAAATCAAGGTTTAAACTGAAAATTACAAGAAATCAAGGTAAAAATTTTGGGTTAAATTAATCAGGTCATAAACTTATTACTACATGTTGTAAAATAAAATTTTAATATTACAACTAAATTTTTTTACCCTTTTATAATTCTAATTCAATCTCGTCTTTCCATATGCCTTTGGAAAGATGGTTTTTCCCAAAATTTTTCCATGAATTAAATAACCAATTAATATTAATTTTAGCTTATAAAAATAATTTTAATTAATAATTTACAATGTTCTTTCATTTAATGCATCCATTTAAAGTGTACTCTTAAAATAATTTCATCTAATTATGCAATTTATTACACATTTTAAATTTATGTGTTATTGTAATCTTAAATAACATATTAATAAATAATAATGTATTTTATTGTTTATAACTGTAATGTTATTGTCAATTTAATATGATCAAATAAAAATTTAATACAGTAAAAATTATATACACACTATACAATGATATTCGGTTCTTGTTAGGTTTGGGTTGAAATTAATTTGAATCTCTTCAAGTTGGGGTTAGCATCGATTCAGTTTCTTTCGAATCGAGTAGTAGTTGGGTATGATCAGGTATCTTTCAGGTACGGGTCCTTTTTGGGTTTGGATTCAGGTTTGGTTCTAGTGCGGGTCCTTTTCGGGTTCCGGTCCCATCGGGTCTGACAATTTTAGTTTGGGTTTGGTTCGATCGGGTGATTTTGATTTTGGATTATTGACCGGATCCAACTATTCGGGTGTCAGTTCGATTTCGATTCATTTATTTAATTTCAGGTTCGGTTTTATTTTCCAGGTCTACCTACGATAGAAAATCATTAATGGTACAAAACAATATTGTTTTCATCTTAAAACTACCTCCATGGAAACCATGGTTTGTAAAATTCTCCACGCACCACAATTTCCTCAAATCATCTACCAATGGTGCCAAATATACGTAAATGTCATCACCAGGTTATTTAGACCCGAGTATTATCAATGGAAACAAAACGTACTACCCCTTCATCATTAAATAAGAAGGTAAATTGTAAATAACAACTTGATTGGCCACGAACTATGAGTACTACTCAAATTTCCAAAGGTGTTCATACATTAGAAGTCGGTTCTAGTGGTTTTTTATGGAATCGTCGTCTTATGGCGCCATTAATGACCATTCTTCCACTAGTGTGGGTAGTTCAACAATTGTTCATAAATTAGAAACTCCAAGAGTTAATTAAATACATAAATTTGAAAAGTCTAGATCTTCATTGAACTCTTATAAGTAGAGGGAGAATTAGAGTGTTAGGGTGAGATTCTGGTCTTAAAATCACCACTTCTGAATATGTATTCTGGTCGGATGGTCCCGTGTGACATAATTCCCGACATCTGTAATTTGTCTAGTCCCTTTGGGTGATAAGATTAATTTGTTTTTGTTCACGCCGGTAGCTTACAAGTTTGGTGAACCACGTTAAAAACATGTGTTATATTTTCCTTCTTTCCTTTTATATTACCTTGATCGGCTCTAAGGGAATTAATTTCCCAACACTTATGACTTGTACGTTAATCACCTTAAAAATATTTTTGTTTCAAATTATCTTCGTAGCGCACACCAAGTTATAAACAATACGTACATAGTGTATTTTAAACACTTACAGGTTGTTGTTAAAACAACTACTGAAAATATTTGAACACCATGAAACTATATTTTCCAAACTTATTTCCATAACCCGTACAAGTTATTAAAAAAGTATCGAATGAATACAATTGACATGTCTCACAAGTTAAACCAAATCATATAAGACGAGAAAGTTAAAATTAATCTTTCAGCTGTCAATTTTTGGAAGATTCACCACTAGAAGTGTCAATTGGGCGGGATTGAGAAAAATAGGATGAAAAATTAATAAATGAGTAGTTAATGAGATCGGGTATTAAATACACATTACATTTTGGAATTTAGCGGGATGAGAATGACTATATTTAATGGGAAATTTTGATCCCAATGGGTCCCAAATTTGTTAACTTAGTGGGAACCCAACAAATATTCAAAATTACCCAATTAAATGCATATGTAATATTTAACATAAAAAGTCACTATAATTTACAAATTATACATCTTTAACGCATGTATAAATCAGTAGCCTAAGTTTGGTGTTATTAGACAGACCGCCACTCATTCACATGATTAAATTATATATAATCTGCCGCTGGATAGGGTACAGTTCATGTTCTTTCATTTTAATTCTACGACACTTAGGACCATAAATGAGTCGATCGGAAATTGAACAACCACTAATTCGAATTCAACTCGTTTAAAATATCTTGAATTCCAACTTGACTCAAACTCATGCGAACATGTAGTATATTGGTTCAAGGTCGAGTTCAAATGAAATTAGTTTGACTCGAGTTCGATTTTGAGTGAAATTAATTTTCTTCGATCTCTATTTTGATTTCGCGCTCGAGCCATGATTAAATATAAATTTTCTTTTAAAATACATTTTAATATTTTTTTAGTAAATATATATTATGTTGGCTCGATAAGTTCGACAAGTTTAACGAACAGTGTTAATTGAATTCGAGCTCGAGTTTGAACTCGAATACCATATGAGTTGATTCAACCACGCTTGAATTCGGTCAAACTTGAATTTAAGTCGAGTTTTGATAGAGATGCTTGTAAACAGTTCAGTTCGTTTACATCCCTAGTGTGACGAAACTCGAGCTTGTGAACAGTTCTGGTGTAAACAAAGCAAACTGTTTGCGAACAACTCGGTCAAATCTCGACTTGAATTCCAATTTGATTGAGCTCATACAGTATTCGAGATCGATCTTGTGTACAATATTCTAGATCAATCTCGTATAGTTCTAGATTGAGCTCGTACAGTATTCGAGCTCGAATACTGTACGAGCTCGAATATGAGCTCGTACAATATTCGAGTTTGAGCTCAAACCCAACTAATATGTTCGTTAATCTCGTCGAGTTTACAGAGCTAACATATTATATATATTTCATTTTTATTAAATATAATATAATATATTATTCATTTCTCATTTTCGAGTTCAAATTAAATTAATTTCATTCGAGGTCGAGGTGAATAATGATTTTAAGGTTGAATCGAATCGAACTGAGTTCGAAATATTTTAAAAAATTTGAACTCAAACAAACTCGTTTACAATCGTAATAGAAATTTGATAAAGTTTGAAAAATGTAACTATAAAATAGTCAGAAAAGAATAAAAAAATATTCACGCTTTTGTGGAGTCTAATTACACCAAATAATATATTTATCAAAAGACGGGAATTAATCGGGTTTTAATCGGGTACCCATAATTACCCAATTTTAAATGGGTATATGGGAAGATTGGGATCCCAATCACATTTCTCCTTGTAACCCAATGATACAAAACTCATTTGATCATAATCCCAAACTAGAAAATAATGGGAATTTCTCATTCCATTAGCTTGTATTCAATGGGTCCCAATGGTTATTGGGATTAATTGACCCCTCTAGGTAGAAAGTTAATCAAAATGGTCACAGGGAGGGGTGTTGTTCATACTTTCCAAAGAAAGTCTTCTGGCCCCTTTCAAATTTAACTCTAACTCAGGGTTGTAGAGTAGAGGTTCTTATGAAGAGGATCAAGTACCAACAATACACCAAGAACTCAAACAATAAGTCTCCAAGCCAACCTAAGATCAAATTGAAACCAAATAAAAACAAACTAACAAATATTCACAACTAGCACATATTCACACATAATATGCTCAAACATTTAAAAATACATGCCTCTTCCCTGGCAATGGTGCCAAAATTTGGGAGGTCATCGTCGTACCTCTTAAAAATACAATTTAGAAGTCCTAATTGCTTCCTAGATACAACTAAGTAGATGATGGGAAGTCGGGGTCATCCACGAAGAAGAGGGATTTTCCTAAGTGTTTACCCATATAAGGGGGTAGATACTATACTATATATAAGAAAGCATGTAAACATGGGGGGTTGGTTCGGCTTGTTTTCTAAGTTATGAATTGAAAGATAACACAACTATCAAAGTGAAAAAAATATGCTATCATGCAACAAACTACTAAAAAGATGGTAATTTTTTTTTGATGGAAATATAACTATATAAATCAAAACCTTCAGGAAACCAAAGTTTAGGCCATCACTCTGAGCCTTTGTACAAAACTAGTTAGGAACTGACTAAGCAAACGATTTACAGACTATTGA
>JAULKM010063523.1:0-12226 GCA_032355605.1 Rubia tinctorum | reverse complement strand
TTGGTGAACCACGTAAATCTTGTGTCTTGTTAATTTCGTTCATATTTTCTGTTCTTTCTCCATTCCGCACAACAGGCTAAGTATGGGGTGTTTGATTTTCTCAATTCTTATCCTATTTTTAGCCCATTCGAATTCTAATTTTGTAATAGATTAGAGATTTAATTGGAAGAAAATTGACAATAAAATTAGAGGTTAGTGGTTGGCACAAAGAAACGTTTTTGGAATAAGTTTTGGAAAATGAGAGTGCCATTGAGAACAAAGCACTTTGCAAGGCGTGCATGGACTCGTTCCTGACAGTGGAAAATTTGTGGAACCATAGCATTGCTATCTCGGGCAATTGGTTTTGAAGACTTCAGACTGGAGCGTCGAAAAGACAAACTTTGGTTCAGAAATTTACTTGCTAGGGGGAAGTAACTCAAGTGGAACTGATTACTGAGCTCTGTGATGGCATCTGGTTCCAGATAAGAACATGTTCAGTGGTAGAAACCGATACCGATTTCTTACCAATTAAATATATTATTTTTCTCTTTCTCTCTCTTTCACCTAACCTTAAGAAACCACTCATTTTCTTCTCCACAGTGGTAAGAAACCATTTTGAACCAAACATGAACCCCATTTGATTCTCTCTATCCTACTAATTAATTTTAGCATTAAAATTTAATTTAATTATATTTATTCACCCAAAATAAGTAAAATGTGAAATTTAATATTAAATTATAATTCTACCAATTAATTTTCATTCTTTTCAAAGTTATTAATTTCGGTTTGTTTTAAAATTAAAATATTTTTAATTTAAATAATTTCATTTATCAATTACTTAAACAAAAATAATTAAATAATAATTACAGAAATTTAAATAATAATAAAAATACTTAAACAGTATTAAAATACTAAAATAATAATTACAGAAATTTTTTAAAAAAATGAAATTCAATGAGTGGGACACGTGGGCCACTCCAGGGCTGACACGTGTCCCACTCCAAGGTCAAAAAGTAGGGGCGCCTGGCTGATGGACCGTGGCCATGTGCGTCTGTCAGCTGATTTGTCAGGGGACCGATTTCTTGATCGGTTCCCACACAAGAAACTAGAGACCGATTTTTTTAAACTAAAAACCGATCTAGAAATTATCACTGTGAGTGTTTTCGATTTCTAAAACGATTTTTTAAAATTAAGAAATCACCAACATGCTCTAAATAGATAACTCATTGATGGACAACATACTACTGCAAAGCTCATATCCACATGGGTGTGGTAGGGCTTGAATAAATTTATGGAGACGAATCTTCAGCCAAAAAGTTCAAGGGTTTGCATGAAAGGAATCTGCTTCAACCCCCAAGAGGTCCAAGAATCTTCTTTTATGCGGGTTGTGGAGATGTAGCTTTCGATGAGGCAGAATGTTCCTCCGTGCGGCAGATTGCAGGAATTGCGGACACCGCCTTTGTGAAGACAACAGCATTGGAGGAGGGCGATGGTATGGTGGAGCAGCTGAACTTATCTGCAGCAAATTTAATAGGAAAAACATTTGACTGTCACCAGCATGGTGCTTCATATTATACCCATTAATAATTGTGTTTTCATCATTACAGAATTTTCAAGCACCTTTCTAAATACCTAAATCCAATAACTAAATAGCTCATTCATTTACTGCATGAAATTCTTTTCCTAATTTCTTTTTATCATGGAGAAAATCTCAGAAAAGACGGGCATGTCCATATGCTTATGAATAAGTCAGGGATTATTTTGTAAAATGGATTTTTTATTTAATTTATAAAAATTAACTTTTTAATTGTAATTAAAAGAGAGGTTCCTCTTTCCAGCTCTTATTCTTCTCTCTCGACAACAGATCTATTTTTCTCCAATAATTCACTCTTCTCTCCGACGACTTCTCAGCCTCTTCTTCGTTTCTCTGGCGATTTCATGATTCTTCGCCTCTTCTCTACGATTCTCTGGCCGTGCATTTCTCCGATTCTTCTCCGGTGTCCTTTTTTTTGTCTCTTTATCAGTTGTTCATCGTTTGCATGATGAGGTGTGTCGTATATCTAGGGTTTATTTTTTACAGTAAAATTAAACAAATTTTTTTCTTCTGATTTGGTATGTTCTTTGTTTTGTTGAGCATTGGATTAAACATCGTTTAGAGTGTTTTGAGTTTCTATGTGTTTTTTCTGTGATCTGATTTTTAATTATCATCTCGTTGTAGCAACAAACTTGTTGGTTTTTCGTCTTTAACTATGAGCTGCATTTATTTACTTACATGTGGTAGTTGTTATTATCCAACGTGTACCTATTATTTGTACTGTGAATGACCTTTTTTTCTTTTTCCTTTTCTTTTTTTGCTGATCATTCATTTTGAATTCCGAATTGCACCTGTTTACTTATATGTTTCCTCTGTTAGTATTCAATGTGTACTTGTTAGTTATACTGTCTATGACCTTTTGTTTTCTTTTGTTGTTAATTGTACATTTTGAATAATGAGTTGAATCTGTTTACTTTTATGTTGCATCTATTAGTATCTTGTGTGTACTTGTTTGTTGTGTTGTGTATGGCTATTTTTTTAATATAAAAAATGTTGGTTGTTCATTTTGAATTAGGAACTTCATCAGTTTACTTATATATTGCATCTGTTAGAATCCAGTATGTACTTGATAGTTTTGTTGTATTTGACTTTTATTTTCATTGTTGATTATTGTTCGTTTTGAATTAGAAATTGTACCTGTTTGCTTATATCTGCAATTGTTAATATCCAATGTGTGTGACTTTTTGCAAGTGTTCGATCTAAATATTTTTAGTTTTCACTTTTAAAGAATTGGACAACATTGAACATTGGACTCCACAACACGTTCCGACACGAGGAGGATTCATATGAAGATGACAATTAACTTGAAGATTCAAAGATGATCCCTTTTTTGAAGTTTAATAATTGATTCATTGTACTAGAGACTGTTAGTTAATCTAGATAGAAATACTGTTGTAATTGTAAGTTCCCTAATGGAAGATTTCTGTCACGAGCACTTTATCTTCAATTTTGTTTAGATGTTGAGAATCCCTCTAGTGTTTGAATTTGACAAAATTTACATTTTTTTAATACAAAGTACTAGATAATATATGTGTCAATGCACAGATTTATAAACGTAAATAATAAATAATCTAATTTTCATAATTAATGAAAATTTGTTATATTTATATGAGAATTACACACGATACAGTACTAAGAATAAATTTATATGTTTACTAATATTATCATATATTTATTTACAATTTTTTTAAAAAATTAACTCAACATTTGTTGATATTAATAATTAATTATTTATCTTTGAGCAAAAATAATATGTTTATTTTATATAGATGAATATTAACTTTTGTGCAGAATATGAAAGGTATGTTGATAATGAATTAATAACTTTTAAATTAAATTTATGAAATTATGTATATTTTAAAAGTAAATTGAATTAATTCTCTTAGTTTTAAATATAGGTATAAGATAAAATATAAAAAATCCTATATCTAATTTAGAAGTATGTTAATTAAGTGTTAAATTTTTGGGTATAATTCACGTAATACAATGTATAAGTAAAATAAATGGATAAATAGTTAAAGTATTTTTTGAACAATTCATTGAAGTTGTTAGCTTTTAGGGTTAAGAAATACTTATGACATTGTTGCACATTTGAATGAAAAAAATGAAAATTTATTTTAATTTAAAATTTGAATACTTATAAAATTATGGCAAAATTTTGGAAAATATCGTCTTTCCATAGGCATATGGAAAGGTAAGTTGAATTAGAATTTTAAAAATATAAAAGATTTTAGTTGCAATATTTAAATTTTATCATGCAACATGAAATAATTAAAAGTTTATGACCTGATTAATGCAACCCAAAATTTTTATTTTGATTTTTTCTAATGTTTAATTTTAACTTTGATCTTTTTATAACTTATGGAAATACCATTTTTCAGGAGACGGACTCTAAAATTATTTTATATTATTATATGAAAATGGCAGTAAATATACTATTTATGGAAGAAATTAAATATAAATTGATTATATATTTTTTGAAAAGTAAATGTTAATAAATTTTATATTTTAAAAAAATATATGTATATACATATAAATTGTAATAATTGTATAGAAATACTTTACCATATAAATAATAGCCATAGAAATATTAAATACAAAGAATTAATAAATAATTAATTAAACTTATAAAATTATTTAATTCATTTTATAGGTAAAATTATATTTTAATTAATAAAAATATATTCAATTAATAAAAAAATACAATTATTTTCCGTCTATTTCTAAATAAGAATATTTTTTTATTTTTTATTAATTAAAATAATATTTTTACTAAAATTATTATATATACAGATTAATTATGAATATATAGCTAAATTTATATTAATATGTTGTTTGCAATTATAGTATGTTTTTATAAAATTTATTTTTAACCTTAAAATTATATTATTTTTATAAAAATATTATTTTACCAAAAAATTGTAAAACATGTTTATTTTAAATTTCTATCTATAAATAAATTATAATAAATTTAATAAATACGGTTACTTATTTTAATCGTGCATCGGTGTAATCTAGTATTACTAAAAAAATACCCAAATAATTATCTATATGAAAATCACATGACCAACATCTGTTTCATTACAAACAAAATCAATCTGATTGTAATTCAAAATTGGCCATGGCCTCATATGCCTCTCAAAGATTCCAATAGCTCCTAAGTTATCTTCAAAAATTTCATCCACACTGTACAAAAACCATCTTCAGCACATTATAAGCATCATTCATTAAAAAAGACCAGGAAAGAAAATTTTGTGTCTTTCCTTTTGGTGGTTAAGGAATGGATACCTTTCTTGAGTCTTCAATCTTTCATCCTCTGCCTATAAATGCAGTTCAAGTTCCAAACCTTCAGACCAAAATTACAATCCCACGAACTCTTTATTCATTTGTATTCTTTGTATCCTCAACATCATCAATCATGTCCAATGTCGAAGAAATTCCTCATAAACATGACCATTCATCACAAATTACCACCCTGAAAATCAAGAAAGTGAACCCAATTCTATACCAAAAACTACACAGCTTACAAAAGCCATCCCTGGTGAACATCCTTAATCATCGAGGCCACACATATTCAACTTCACATGAAAGGAACTCAGTTGTATGATGATGTCAATGCACAACTCTATCTGTTTAGTATATAAAACAATGTTCTCAAGTGGTAAAACATCAATAAAAAGAATAATCCGGTTACTGAATTATATTGTAGCTACGAGCGATAAAAGGCACATTAGAAATCTTGTACATTAGATAACAACATTGTAAGCTTTTTATATTTTGAGAGGAAGAATAATCAAGTAAAAATATTTACCTTACAACTCCAGCATGACAAAATTGTCAATCTGAGAACACACAAAATGCTAGCAGAGTCTGATAGCACTATCTGAAGCCTTGAAGAGTTTGCATTCACGGTGCAAGTCAATCCAAAGACAATTAGCATTCACGGTCTTATGCAGAACATCAACAGAAGCACAATTAGCTACAGTCATTCTGAAAATTATTACACACGACTTAAATGATGTGGAAATGGACAAGTACTAACTTGCTCTTTTGTTTATTCTCTTTCCAGAATTCCTGTATGAACTTCTATACTGCTCGAGCAACTCCATAGCTATCTTCTGCTTCTGCTCTTCCTCCGGAGCCTCATAGCTACGTGTTCATGCCTCTCATTTCTAACAACCTCTAAATAAGCTTCCTTCTTAGCTTGGTACTTTTCCTCGTAGGGCTTCTTCTCTTCCGCAGTAATGATTTTCCATTTCGCCCTCAATATATTAGTTATATTCTTAAAACCCTGCTTGCGGATTAGCCTTCTTAATCTGAACAATTAAAGGGCATTTTTATGATACAAAAAATCGCAACAAAGACTCCCGCTCTTAGAATGCATCCGATTAGCCAACATGATTCTTAGGGACAAACGGATATAACACGACCATCATTCTTCTTCCATTTATGGCATAAAATGATTTACATAGACAATCGGACTAACATGAAATGATTATCATTCTTCTACAATTACTCAAACAAGTAAAGGTTCCCACTTTTGATTGAGGGTAAAGCTACTTCTAATAAGCCACATCATTTACAAAATATATTAGACATTCAAAAGATGATTATCATTCCTCTTATTAACATAGTTAAAAGAGACAGTCGAATTGACATAACGGAATAGACATTTCTTCTATAACACATGATCATATTTTACAATAAGCCATAAGCATTGTTTCTTTATGTATACAGAAATAATTGGACTAACATAACATCAGTAACATGATCATCATTCTTCTACCACCCAAAGCAAATACGAAATTTCTATCTCTTAGAAAACAATTTTTTTTAAAAAATAAATGGAACTATACCTCATTCCATTGAACTTTGCACCTAAGAACATATTGAATGAACAAAATAATTTGAGGACAATTGGACTAACATAACATCATTAACATGATCATCATATCATTCTTCTACCACCCAAAACAAACCTGAGATTGCTATCTCGTGGACTAATTTTTTTTGAAAAATAAATGGAACTATACCTCAGTCCATTGATCTTTGCTCCAGAAAACATACTGAATGAACTAAATAATTTGAGGTGTAAAGGTGCAGGATTTCATAGACTCATAACAACACATTCAATCACTTGAAGTGAGAACTATCAGTCCAAGAGTTTCAAAGAGTCAAAAATACTGGATATCAACACTTGATAATCTGATGTATTCCAAATGCAGGTAAGACTCTTTAATCATCCATTAAGAAAGAGAATTTTCACCTTATACAAACTTACAAAGATCTCACTTTACCCATTTGTGTGTTTCTGCTGTCAACTTTAAAATTCACGCTTTCAAATCGATCTCACTTCACATTATAGAATATGGTCAGCTGGGATGGAGCACTTGAGGCCTTCGTGGAGCTCCTGAAAAATAGATCATACTTCTCAAATCATTTATCGCTAAAAGGATCTAATACATAGACAAGAATATCAAATCAGACCATATTAACTCACCTTATACTATTTACAAAATAAAAAGTTTTACATAAGTGGACAACCTTTATACATTTTATCCAATAACCACCACCATGACTTAATCAAGCCAACAAAACAACCTTCTAGAACAATATTGGTGAAATAAGATTTTCTCAAATGAATTAGCCTATATATTAATATGCATAAGTATCTTAACATCTCTTACATTTTGTCCCTGGAAGCAAGGTTTATCCAAAGCTGCAAACCCCTTTAAGTACCTCCGGCAGCCACCCCTTTGAAGACAAAGGTTCTTTCCAGAACCGAACTTATCGCAACCTCTTCAACTATGTAAAGCATTCAATATTTTTACAACCCCGTCCGCTATTATCCAAATGTCTATAAGTCGACATCCTAGATGCAAAACAGAAGGTAACATATCATAATAATAAAACTAATTTACGAAAATTCCAATCTCTCAAACCCATAAAACAGCAAGATGAACAAACCTTAGCCGGCTTATCTCTACCCCAAGGCTTGAGTTTATCACTTTTCACCAGCCTTTGTCCCTCAGAAACTCTGTTCTTTTTAAGAAGACTCTTAACACGTCTTTTGAGTATAATTGCAATGTCATTCAAATGATCTTGACCCTCAGTACAGCTTACATTTTTCTGGTTCATTCCAAAAAATTCTAGATCCTAACCTGGAGATATCGACATTAAAAGTATCAGCGTGCAACGTCAGTGAGAGCAATGCCAACCCACTATACAGTAAGTAAGCATAGAAGTGAAGGGTGAAAGCTCCATAACTACAATATTAAACCATACCGTGGAGTGTCGACAACTGATTACTAAGTAGCCATAGAAGAAACTATACTCAAAGTACACTTCACGAATTCAAAAAAAATCACTATACATTTAATCTTTGCATCAACTAATCAAGTTTTTCCCAAAATCTACATTTTGCATTTATGTACAACCAATAACAACTATGCAGCAAACTAAGGATTTTTTATAAAGAAATACTCACTTCTCGTTCAATGGCAGACCCTAGTTGCGCAACAATTTCAACAAACCGAACGCACCTATCATGGGAACAAATAGGATAATTATGGAAACTTAGAACAACCGATGATATTTGTAGCATGATTCATGACCTGCTAGTGCAAAACAATATCAATTAGTATAAAATGAAAACTTTTTAGTGATGAATAATATTATATCACAGGAATACCTCAAAAGTTTTGGCATCGTGAGCATCTTTCCAGTTTCCTCCAATGAGGCCTTAGTCTGCAGACATTCAAAGCTGTTGAGACGACCAAAATGCTTTGGCCTTCCATGTGGATCTGGAATTCGAAAGCAATTCAACAATCAAAACTGATCAAATTTCAAAATTGTATGTATAAAGACAAAAAAGAAAAGAAGAAGGTATACCTAGCGGATAAATGAGGAAACTGTTGGCAAAGGGATGGGAGAATGCAGCTGGCGGTATCAATAAAGGCAGAGGAAAAAAATCTTACCAAATAGTAAAAAACCAAGCAACAAAACTTTTACAATAGAAATCTATAGATTTCAACTTGGAATAATAGTGTTGAAATCGATAAGCATTTAATCAAATATGAAAAATGATTCTAACATATAGATTGAAAGATCTTATGTTTCATTGAGTGGAGACCAAAACCAACAAAATGATTAATAACAGAGGAGGATTCTTGACCTTTCCAGATTAGAATTCCGTAGGACAGAGAGGAAGAAGATGAAGGAGAAGGGAGAGACTCCTCGTTTAAAGGTTTAGAATAGTTTGAAAATAGAAACATGCTCCCTTTGACCCCTACTTTTTGGCACTATTTTTTTCAAATTGGAAAATAAATGGTAGAAATTGCATTGAAAATATAAAAAGTAAAGTGGGTGGATGAAACTATCTAAGATTTGACAAAAATAGGTAGGAGCCAATAAAAATATCCTCCATAAAAGGAAAGAGAGACATTATTAGTGGACCGGAGGGAGTATTAAATGTTGCAATTTTTTAACCATTAAATTAAAAAATGCAGAAATTAATTATTGGAAAATTTATTGAGCTAATGTGGCTTGTATTGGGAGTGCCACTTGTAAAAATGGTTGCTCTTTTAGTTATAACTATAGATGCAATGCTTTACATGTGTTACTTTTACGCCGGAAATACTTTCTTTGACTTCTCTTTGATTTAAATCAGGGAAATCTGCTCATATTTTTTTTAAAGCAAACACATGTTTTAATGCAATCAGTATATATTGTAAGATATTAAATGTTGTACTTCTGAAAATTTTTAAAACTACAAAATTATGTGACATATGTTATGTACACAATAAGAGAGTACTAGTTGTAAGCTATCATATGCATGTTTTAACAAAACATAAACGATTCATAAGGTGCAGAGTACTAGTTGTAAGCTATCATATGCATGTTTTAACAAAACATAAACGATTCATAAGGTAACTTATGCACCACCTCATGAAATTTTTTGCTATTCATAAAAGGAATTGATAATTCTAAATCATATGCGTGTTTTTATTTAAACAATACATGTTGTAAAGTAATTAATGCAGAGTTAATATGCAAATTTTAAATTGTGAAATTTTAACTTAAATTATACATGATTTCCTAAAAAAATTTCATAATTCATATTCAAAGTTTTTAAAACAAGTGCATGTTTTAATAGAAACTATACATACTATAAGGTAACAGGTGCATAGTATATATGAAAATTTCCAGCAGCATTTAGTTAGTTTTTCAAATATTTGCGACATGTTTTGTGCATGTTCATAGCAGTAGAATTCATACATTTTGAACTTTCAACAACAATATTATTCACATCGAAAACAATTGAATAACATAACATCAATCTAATGTGAAGAATTACAATACGATTGAAATTCAATTTTAATCAAATTGAAATCAAATTATTTCGATTAGATCTGGAACTCGCCCTCCCTTCTTCTCTGAAAGTGGGCAGAATTTCGCCAGACACGAATCAGTAGTTTGAATAGCTCATTGGGGAAAGAAAATAAATCGATCGTAGAAGGATTTTGTCGGTTGAGAGAAGTTAGATTCGCAGAGAATGGAGACTAAAGTTTGGGAAGGAGATTGAAATTTAGGAATGTAGATTGAAAGAAGAAGAATGGAGATTGAAGGAAGAAAAATGAGAATGGAGAAGTTGCACATGATGGAGAAGTTGCAGAGGATGGGTTGTGCTTCTCAATTGGGTAAGGACGATTTTTATGTAATTAGCGTTAATTAAAAATTGGTCTCTGACCTGTCCATAAGACCATCAGGAGATTCACTCTTTATCATGTATTACGTAACGTATTTCAACCTGAAATATGCTTTATTTTTTAAGAAAATCAATACAGCTCTTTAATCTATATCATATTATAGAGTGGAGAAATGTGTCTATACCAAAGCTAAATTGTGGGGTCTATATTTTTCTAATGAAAATCAAATAAAGATAGTGGGTCTATATTTTGTTTGTCCACCTCTCATTATTTCACAATTGCACCGACCCATCGAGCCCCACTATAATTCAAATAGTCCACAACAAGACAACCTTACTGAACCTAATTTCCAACATTTCACCGTGCAAGTTACTACTCCCTGTGTTAATTTAAATTTGACACATCACTTTTTTACACAATATTTTAGAAGATATTAATTGTGTAAAACAAAATAAATTGCGAGAAGAAAAGGTAAATTGAAAATTGAAAATTTCCTTAAACCATACTATGTTTGAAATTTACCAAAATAAAATGAACATCTTTAAATGAAAAGTTTACCAATAATAGCTAAACGGAGGGATACCAAACCCATATAATATCCACGTGGGTTCCCGATCCGCCCTCCGATAGTTCAACCCGCCAGGTGTTGAAACCCGGTTGACGATCTCGACTCTTCGTTATAAGACAAGTAATGTAAAGACGAAATATTGTTCATCTTTTTCTTTTTAGATTTGTTTAACTAAGTAGGTGAGAAAATAAATAAATCCTAGAGTCATCTTCTTAACATGCCACGTCATTCCAAAATACACTGCAGTAAACATTCTATACTTTTATATTGTATCATTTTATTATTAATCAAGTGAATTATTGACTTTTTATACATTTAACTATTATTCTTTCACAAAATCTTTTTCAAAACCGACTAACAGTTAGATAAAATCATTATATAATTAGAATGACTAAAAAGATCATTTGATTAAAACATACTCACCATACTACAAAATTCTTATTTTTATTATTTTAAGCTCGGATTATAATTATTTATATGTTGAGAAAGATTTTCATAATTATAATTGCCTCATTAATTTATTTATTTTTATTTCAGTACCTATAATTAAGAAAACCAATTAAAATAAACCTCAACATGTAAATAATTATACTTTGACATTAAAAATTATAAAAATGAAATTTTATATAATTTCTCCAACTATTATTCGATATAACAGGAAACATTCTCTTATTCCTTTTTATTGAAAGCAAAACATACTATAATAATGATACTATACTTTCTATGGTTTCATTTTATTATCAAGAGTATTGATAACTTTTTATGCACCTGAACTACTCTTTCTTTGACAATACCATGTCGTTTTGCTTATTTGTCTCAAAATACAGTATGATAAGAATTATATGCTTTTATATGAATTTATTTTGTTATCAATCGAGAGCATTAATAATTTTTAATACATCTAACTATCCTCTTTTTAGCAAAGCGACATTGTTTTTCTTTATTTACGTTAATAAAAATAAATTTTATTATGGTTTGTTCACTATAATAGAATTATATACCTTGGTATGTTTTATTTTGTTATAAAATGAAAAAAATTAACAACTCTTTATACATTTTATTATTCATTTTCCAAAACGACATCGTTTATATTTTTATATGTGTGTTCATAAAAAATATTTTAATTTTAATTATGATTTGATTTGATTATTTTTTTATCATTATATTACTTTATTAAATATTAAATACTTTCTTACATAAATAGAATCTTCATGTTCATCTTTCAATATAAAAAATTCACATATAAATATACAATCTAATATCAATTTTTGATTCATTTTCAACATTTTCATATATACTTAAGAGTTCGTCTCTTGAAAGACGGTCTTTCCATAAGTCATGGAAAGACCAAGGTTTAAAGTGTAAATTAGAAGAAAT
>JAULKM010063502.1:0-12227 GCA_032355605.1 Rubia tinctorum | reverse complement strand
AGTGTGCACTCCGCACCACCAAACTTGTTTTAACATCCCGAGCTCACAAATACTCAAATCCAATCATACTTAAATAACTTGTGTTTCTTAAAACACTAACACATGTACCCCTCAGTTTCTCAAACGACGGTCTCCGGCTATAGGGGTATATGTGCACTTTTAAAAAAGTGGGAGAGGTATATGTGCATTTTCAAAAAACTAGGAGGGTATATGTGCAGTTTTAAAAAATTGGGGTATATGTGCACTAAACAAAGAACTTAGGGGTATAAATACATTTTACCCTTTAAAAGACTATGAAAAAAACATTTTGTAACATTCAACCGATGAACGGTCTAGTAAGATAGACATGCAATTATTGTATTTAAAAAAAATTTATTCTTGTTGTGAAACAAACTTACCCTTGAACCGTTCCATAGACCCATCCAAATTCTATTTAGTATTATATATATATATATATATTTATATATTTACAACCAAGTACATGACGATTGTAGTCATGAGGTATCAACTCCCTAGTACATTTTAAATTAAATTCGTACACTTTTCAAGCATAGCCTATCACCCTAATGCTAGCGAGGATATTTGGATGATACTTTAAAATTAACTTGTATTAATTCTTCTGATATGTTTTTAAATTCAATTGACGATGCTGATTACAAATATCATGTGTTGCATATTCAGAACAAATGGTAAAGGAGGCGGGGAAGCTGAACTAAGAGAAACCGACACATGACTAGAAACTGACTCGAGAGATATTGTAGGTGGAGATGAAACAGACACTGACGTTGGAGACATGGACGGAGGACGGAGCTTGGCAGCAGCATGAGAAGCCACGGGTGATGAGGCTGAAGCTAAGAAGGGAACGTCCAGCGAGTTGGGTGGAGATGGCGAGAAGGGCAACACTAGTAGTGGAGCCATGGTCGAGACCGGCATAGACGCAACTGCTAGGCTCGAGGGTGGTGTACTGCTCAAAAATCTAATTCGATGAAATGGGGCCAACGACACCCGGCGACAATGGCGGAACTAGGGTTGGGCGAGGGGGTGCACTGCCTCCCCTAAGATCCGTCGGACAAATGATTTAGTGGTATGTAGGTGTATATGGAGAGTGAAAATGGTCTACTCCGACCCCCCGCCCTAGATGGATCGAAATTTGAGAGTTTGAAAGTTTGGTCGTCAAAATTTTTGGCTTGAAATTGTTGCTGGTTCAGTGACTAGAGCATCAGAGAAGACAATGAATTGATTCAGCTAGAAATGTCAATCTTTGACCCGAATTTCTTACCCGACCCGGACCGACTCGACCGAACTCAACCTGAACCTGATACTAACCCACAAAATATTGACCCGAACCCAAACACGACTCGACCCAAACTCAACCCAAAACTTGATTCTGACCTGATAATCTGGGTCCCAATCCGAACCCGACTCGATCCGAACTCAACCTGAAACCCGGTTATGGCCTGATAATCTGGGTCTAAACCCAAACCCGATTCAACCCGAATTCAACGCGAAACCCGATTATGACATGATAATCTGGACTCTAACCCAACACGACCGAATCAACTTGAAATCTTATTCTGATCCAAACATGATTCAATCGGAATATGTTTCAATTTGAACCCGATTCAAGCTGACCTATAATCAACTTGTAGTCGATTCAACCCAAGAAATAACATACATAACTCGATCCATAATCAACTAGGAAAATAACCAACAATTAGATTTATCCATAATCAATTTAATTTTGACCCTAGCGTAGTAATTTATTTTGTTCAAAATATTTGGAATTTTGCGGTTGGGCATATATGAGTGAACGGAAGGGTCTCAAAAATCAACACTGATTACTTCTACACAATATTAGAAAATTACATTGTGGGTCAAAATTGTGTTACCCCATAATCCATTGCTTCAAAATACATGATTTTTGTTATTCTTGCCTAAATATAAAAATATTAAATAAATAAAAAAAATTGTGAAATGCTAGAAAACGCTAGTACATGTTCTAGAGTAGCTAATACCGTAACTCATTTTTCAAAACCTTTTTCTTTCCTATTCTAGCTTTATTTCCGATCCGACCCAACAAACAGACTTCGACACTTTCCAACCCAACCCAACCCGACCCGACCTGACCAACAAATTTTGACCCATTTCAACCCGACCCGATCTGACCCGACCTGACCCGACCTGAACCTGATCCGACCCGACCAACATACTTCGATCCGTTTCAACCCGACCCAACCAAAAGATTTTGACCCATTTCAACCAAACCCATTTCAACCCAAATTCGTTTGACCTGAATTCGAACCTGACCGGAATAACCGAATTGACACCTCTAAATGCAGCTTTATGTTTCCGTTTTTGTTTTTTACTAAATATCTGATGTCCAAACGAGGCCGTTTTACTCAGTATAACGAGGGTCGGTACAAAGGCTGAGCATAGACATGGGCCATGGCCTATCACCTTTGGGAGTAGGCCGATAAATATAAAATAGTATCAGAGTACATGAAATATACACTTTCCAAAGTTTGGTTAGTTTCTTGATTAATTTTTAATTTTTATTTCTTTTTTAATACTGTACTGACAACTTTTTCTCCACTTGTTTATTTTAATTTAATTTTAAATTTTAGCAATTAAATTTCAATGTAAGAATATTAAGTATTGCAAAAAAAATTATTAATATTTATTATATCAAATAGTGAAATTCTAATATTTTATACTATGCATTTTTCTAAATTATTTTAGTTTAATATATTAATCGTGTGTTAGTAATTCCGACTCTGTTATGGATAACAAAGTTGCAACTTTTTTTATTTCTCTACAATTAAGAGATTTGTAAGCACTGCTATTTTTTATATCTAATGATATTTAAACGATTAATGATGTTTAAGAATTGCTTAACAAATAGTGGGATTATGCCGTTTATTTAGAAGTAATTTTTTTGACAATTACCTTAAGCTCCTCTTACATTTTGGTCTGGTTCCGCCACTGCTTGAGCACAAATATGAACTCGACGAGACCACTGTAGGAGACCAAATGAAATTTAAATTATGAGGAACGGAATATGGTAAAGTCAACTTGGTAGAGAGAAAACTACGATAAGAAAATTGTTTCTCGTGGAAAATAACATGACACACTAGTGTAGGAGGGGGTCATTAAAGGCAGTTATATCAGACCATTAAAGGAACTTTCATTGTACCTTCTCTGACCCCGCCTTCCATTGTCCATAAAAATAAAGCGGTTTCAAGAACCGCCTCTAAAAACTTCAAGAAGGCGGTTAAAAACCTCCTTTAAAAAACCAATAGAATCGCCTTTAACAGGATAAGAAATAGTTTACGAACTATTTCTTACCTTCCAAAAAAATAGTTGCCGTAAACCAATTGGGTTCTAGCAGCGAGAAAAACCTAGAACGCAGTTGGAACATTAACAGAACACAACCATAGAAAACATCAACAGGTTACAACAATAGAACAACAAATAAAGGAGTCCAGTAACATAAAATAAACAAAAATACAACAACGGAGGCGGGGAATCGAGCATCGGTGAAATCCAACGGCAGCGGTGGACCTCGATTTAGTGGCAGACTCAATCTAGCGGTGGTGGAGCTCGACTCGATGGCGATGGTGGAGGACACTCGATTTGGCGTAGTGGTGAAGGATGCTCGATCAGGCGGCAGTGGTGGATGATGCTCTATCCGGCGCGGTGGTGGAGCTTGACTCGGCGGCGGAGCTCGATCCAGTGGCAGTGAAGCTAGACTTGGCAAGGCTGTGGTTAAGGTGCTGGAGCGATCGGGCTATGTTGGAAGCGTTGGAGCAACGGGGCTGTAGTGGAGACGCTGGAGCGGTCGAAGAAGAGAGGCGGTGGTGGAGGCGCTGGAGAGGAGATATAAGAGAGGGAGGAGGGAAGATGAGAGATGAGAGGGAGGCGTTGGTTGGAGAGGAGAGAAGAGTCGATCGACTCGGCTGAAAACCTTAAGGACGAAAAAAGAAAAGAATTGGAAAGATTGAAGTGGGCTTAGCCAAGCCCATTAAAGACAATTTTAAATGTAGAACCGCCTTTAAATTAAATAGGTGACCTAGGAAGCATTTCTGAACTTGGAAATACTTCCGGACCTTAATTAAAGGCGGTTCTAAAGGCTGAACCGTCTTTAATCAATCGTCATTAAAGGTGAAACCGCCTTTAATTAATTTTTGAACAACCTTTAAAATGAAAAAGGGCCTAAGAGGCATTTCTGAACTCAAAAATTAACTCTGACCTCAATTAAAGGCAGTTTCAATGGAACCGCCTTCTAACGGTGCCTTTAATAAGGCATTCTCTACTAGTGACAGCTGATATAAACACGACCCATAATGGAATCAAAATACTTATATCCCTTGTAGTTGGAGACATAACCAATAAAGATGCAAGTTTTGATTTAGTCTGTAATTGATTTATTTTAGAATTCATCAGAAATAGAAAAATACGCACAACGAATTTTTTAAAAATAACCATGAGATGATGGACGATGAAATAATATTTTGAAATGTGAAACAACCCCTAAAATTGAGCTGGGCGATAATGGTAAACAAGGCTTGTAATGTTAATTTTTTTACTGTCTCTATATAAATCACGTAAAAACTTTGCTAAAAACGAATTAATAAAAAACCTATAATACAAATTATTAAAACACACAGATAGAGTAAGAACAAGAAATACACATTTTAAATATATATATATTTGAAATATCGAATAATACTAGTACCAATCTTACGGTATTTCAAGCATGGGGTAGATCTACATACTTCAACTCCCTGTTGAAAAAGAAAATTATTGAGAATAATTTTAAAATTTTATCTTACCAACATCTCTTGATACGAGAAATAATTGAAAAGTTTGTTTTCTCCTATCAACTTCTACTGCTCCCTCCGTCAGAAGAATATTGGTCTAATTGCTTTTAGACCAAAGTTTTATATAAGTTTATGTGGTATGAAATAATTGTGGAAAAATGGAGATATTTTGGGAAACTAATAGGTTCATTCTTTGAGTTGTTAAAATTAAAGAGAACCTTGTAAAAATTTAACATCTGATTCTTTACCATTTTAAGTATTTTTCAAAGTATATTATTATTTGTGTGACGGACGAAAATCAAAAGTCAATATATATCTTCAAGTCCTGCCATATAACCATGGCGACCCATACCCCAGGCATGTACAGAAGAATCCATAGATGTAGTACGGAGTGCATTCATCACGATGAGGGTATTGCATGCATGCCCATGTTGCATCCATGAGATTGTAGGACTCACTTTCTTTCGAGTTTTGGCTCACATACTTCCCATTAATAGGGTTCACACAATTTGGGAGATGCAACGTATCTACTTGTACTTCACCCACGCACCCTACGGCTCTATGACTATTAATTCCTTGGTGCTTGCCCATTCTTCCTACTCGCATCTCACAGTTTCATTTACTCCCTCTGGTCTCACTTTTTTTTAATATACTTTTTTTTAAAGTGCGTTTGGCCATCAATGATTTTAGTTGCATATAGTAATCGATTATAAAATTTTATTTTTTAGAAACTATATACATTACAAAGAATTTAAAGACATCTCACATGGTGTATGTTATAGTATAGAACAAAAGTTATAAATAGTCAAACATGTCATAAAAGAAATTGTGGTCAAAGGGGGACAGATATAAGGGAGTATAAAATACTCACAACTTTCCCCCCACTAATTTTCTATTGAACCGAATCAAAATAAATATGATGAAAATAAAAATAATAGACCTTAATTAATTTAAATAATATTAATTTAAAATTTTATTGAACTAAACTAAAGTGCAGATAAGTTAGAGAGAAAGTGTCTTATAAAATTAAATTTCTATTATTTTCAACATCTTTTTTTAAAATAAAGAATTTCATTAATTATCTTAAACCGATCACAAAATTTGGAGCTATACTCCAAGAAACATCGTCTCGTGCACTTGTTTTTAAGAATTGCGTCAAGTGATGAGCTATCCTATTTTCTTTTCTAGGAATCCATTTCAGGATTGGTTCGTGTAGATTTATTAGACCTGATTAATATCCCATATAAAAACTTTGATCTATCATCGCAAGCTCCTTCAATAGCACGAATTACTGTTTGTGCATCTCCCATGATGAAATTTGGGGGTATGTTTTGCATAACACATCCTTCTTTGGCTGCTTTTAGTGCCAATATTTCAGCAAACTTAGTAGAATAGGGTTGTTGCAATTTTAGGGATTCTCCATATAACCGTTCCTTTTCTATTGTTTAGGCATACCAACCCAATTAAGTGTGGGTAGAAGTTATGGCCGCATCAAAGAATAATAACCTTTCAGAAAGAGTTATCTATGTGGTTGTTCTGATGTATCCATTTGAACCTCGTTGGACATGTCCTGTCTGCTTTTCATTTCCATTCCTTCTTTGATTCCCTTTATTTTGTTCAGCGGAAAGTGAATTGCTTGAGAGCGTACTCGAATATGTTCTTTCTTAAGAAGAAGTTCATTTCTATGGTACCACAATTGATTAAGTAACAAGACTACTAGAGATGACAATTCTATGTCTAATTCTATGATGATCTCTTTAACCCACAAAATAATGTTCGGTTGTTGGTATCAATAAATCTGATCATGTAAGTCTACAGCAAACCATATTTGGTGGGCAAGAGGGCAGTGAAAAAATATATGCTCAATCGATCTGTCTTCTGTTGCGAAAGTAAGACATTTTTCCTCCGCTGGGCATTTTCTCTGGATGAGCTTCTTTGTTGTTGGAAATTGATCCTTGCATAAACTCCATAGAAAATGACTTATTCTTGGAGGCACTGCTAGATTCCAGATCTTTTTCCACAGAGATGATGGACCATTCCTATTGTTTGTTATATGTCCTGCACTAGTCAAATAAGCTGAGTTAATAGAGACATTGTAACCAAATTTAACAGTGTACCTTCCATTTCTGCTAGATGCCATGTCCAAATGTCATCAAAATTGTGTCGTGGTCTTAGCATAGAAAGGATGAGATTTACTTTTTATTCTTCTCAACATTTATACAACATATTGGACTGAACTGAAATAAAAATAAAATATAATAAAAAATATATTAATACTATAATTAAGCTAAATTAATTTTCATCACATTATAAATTAGTGAATTAAATGGAAATGAATTGAGTGGCTAAACAATGGGGGACCAATGGGTGCCTGATCCCCCTCTATTTTTCTCTACTATAGGTATTTTGTATTTTTCTTGTGTGTTGTTTGCTTTTGTAGGGTAAAATAAATTGGGGTCCCCCTCAAAAATAAAAATTATCGCAGGATATACGTGGAGTAGTGAAGAAACGGAATACACGGATTAAAATTGAAGAGAAAGTAATTTAAAATGTCAAGATTCTTTGTTCTTAGGGTTGGATGCTTTTCTAACCCAACCTTTAGTTTGAAAGTGTCAATATAACCATGTAAAACCATAAATTGCTAAACTAACCCTAACTTTATGATGAATTGTGCCAATATAACATTCCGAGCACATTCCAGTGTTGACTCACCTAGTCGGGAGTTGACTGGAGTAGAAATGACAAAAATTACCCTTACTCCTAAAATCTAAATTGTTTTTTCCATTTTACCACTCCTTAAAAAACATAATAGTGATCATAGAGAGAGTGAAATTCATAGTGAATGATGTGGATGCTAGTAAAAAATTAAATCACTAATCATCTTCCTTGATATTTTCAACTAATTAGGTACATATTTCTTTTCATCATTGTCACATCAGTCACTATATGGTTTCACTGTAAATTTTCACTTTATTTATCATTACTCAAAAAATAAAAAAATAAAAGCAAAAAAATATGAGTTTCTTCCTAATTCTCCCTCCTGCCCATCACCACTTCCCGCCGCCACCACCCCACCACCGCCCAACCACCCCACCACCGCCCAACCACCCCACCTCTGTCTAGCCACTACCCCACCCCTCCCCATCACCATTAGCTCCACCTCAAACACCGCCACCTTCTACACATTCACCTTCTCCTCCTATGCCGCTACCAGCACCACATCTTACACCTCCACCAATGCCTCCTCCACCTTTGCCTCCACCCACACTTCCCCTGACCCTTTCCTATACCTCCACCACCACCTCCAATTACTCCACCCAACCGCCTCCTTTAGTCCTCCCGCTCACTATCACTACCACCCTAGCCCGTTTTCCCAGCACCCGCTAGCCCGCCACCACCCCACCCTATCGGCACTACCTAACCCCACCTCATCCACCCCACATCGCTTTCTCTCACACACACTCACACTCTAGATAGGAGAAAGAACACAATTGCCGCTGCCATAGAAGACGATGAACCCAGTCGCATCCGCCAGGAGCCACCGGAGCGAGTAGATCTCCGGCCTTCTCCACTCTTTTGTTTCCATCCCAACAACGCCTCCTACGCCATCAAAATATAACCATATCATCTTCACTCCACATAGCATCAACAACAATAATAAAAACCTAACCCTACCTTCACCGATACAGCGGCAGTAGGTTGATCCATCGTCGAAGGCGAAGGTGTTCGGGAGCAATGTAAAGAAGGAAGATTTCGAGATACTCTACTTGGAAAACGAGTAGATTATTCAGGCCAGTCTGTTATTGTTGTTGGACCTTCACTTTCATTACATCAATGTGGATTACCTCGAGAAATAGCAATAGAACTTTTCCAGACATTTGTAATTCGTAGTCTAATTGGACAACATCTTGCTTCTGACATAGGAGTTGCTAAGAATAAAATTTGGGGAAAAGAATGCATTGTTTGGGAAATACTTCAGCAAGTTATGTCGGGGGGCGGGGGAGGGAGAGATGAGAGAAGGCAGAGGAGGGAGGATTTCAGGGGAGATTGAGGAAATCTGAAGCAGAAGCCCAAGAACATAATCGAGGGGATTTTTGTCTTTTTTTAAAAAAATTATTGTTTTAATCCAGGGTTAAAATAGTCATTTTGTTACAATCGAAGTCAACGGAGTCCAGATTTAGATTGGTACATATCTCTAAAAGTTAGGGTTATTTTGCCTCTTTCTCGTTTTGCAGGGTTAGATTGACACTTTCACCCTAAAGGTAGGGTTATTTTAGCACTTTACTCTTGTTTTCAGTTGTAGAGTCAAACAAGAAATATAACTACTCCAATATGTTTATATCCCTGTCTTTGTTTTTACAATGTCAGTGAGTACTTTTTTTCTTCTAATTTTACCTTTAATATATATCCAAGTTATACTTGGAAAAGTTTTAACAATCTTATTTAATAAAAATAATTTGATTCTTTCTTAGTACCAAGATAAAATAAATATATGTGACATCTTTCAAAAATAAAAAAACATGATTTAAAAACATAAATTTTCAAATAAGATACCAAGAAGTAAGCCAAAAAAATTAATGAAGGTTTTTTATTTTTCATTTTTTTCATCAAATATTCCTCAATTATTCATGTAGTTTAGAATTAATTGTGTTAAAAAATCAATGAAAGGAAAAACAATTCAACAAAGGCAAAAAAACGAATGTCGTACATTTTAAAAGTATCAATTTTGGATTTTATTTAGACTAGTTTGACTCTAATATTTAATTTTTTGTCCTTTAAATAAATAATCTACTATAATTTGTTGATTTAATGGTCATTTTAAAATATAATATAATTTTAATTTCTCCTATTGATAAGGAAATAAGAAATTTTTTTAATAAGGAAATAAGAAATCATTTCCCATGTAGGGAAATGTTATAAATGATATATAGTTACCTTATAGAATTAGTTTCCTTATAGAATTAGTTGTAAAAAGTTATTTCCTTATCATGATAAAATATAAAAAACTTTATTAATGGTGCATTGATATCATATCAATGACACATCTCATCAATGATGAGGGTTACAATTATAGGACTACAACAAATCAAAGTCTAACAGGAATAAAATTCTAACTCTATAAGGAAATTACCTTCTATAACTAATTCTATAAGGAAACTAATTCTATAAGGTAACTATCATTTATAACTTTTCCCTACAAGGGAAATGATTTCTTATTTCCTTATCACCCTTTCTCAAGTTGGAGCATGATGATCAAGAATACCCAACTTGCGAATAAGATTATAAATTTGTTAATCATTAAAAAAAATCTTTCAGCAGCGATGCGGGCTTGCTCAGCAACATCGGTACTGGAACCAGGAGTAGTCATTGGTGCAGATTAGTGACACACGATCGGCGGTACGGTAGGTCGGACGCGGCTGCACGTGTGCTGCAGACGCGGCGACACGTTTGCTGCAGACGCAGCGGCGCGTGGGGTACGAGTGGTGCGTGAAAAATACACACAGTGAATTCAGGCAGGCACGGACAGCAAACGTTCACGGTAACTGGAGAAGAAGTTGTGGCGACCGTCGGCTGCGAAATCGGCAAATCAGGTAGGTAGAAGCATAGTGGCACGTAAAGTCGGGCGGTGACGTGTGAACATCACTCGCCGGCATATCAGAGTAGTACGGATCACGGCAACCGTTGATGTGGTAGCGACGATCGGAAAATAGAAACCGGCAGGGCAGTCGATGACGATGCCGGCACGCGTAGTATAACGCGCGGCTTGACGGCGGTGCCTCAGACGGAAGATGGCAGCGGAATTTATTTAGGGTTTATGTCTCAGAATTTTTAAGCTCTCATACCATGATAAAATATAAAAAACTTTATTAACGGTGCATTGATATCATATCAATGACACATCTCATCAATGATGAAGGTTACAATTATAGAACTATAACAAATCAAAGTCTAACAGGAATAAGATTCTAACTCTATAAGAAAATTATCTTCTATAACTAATTATATAAGGAAACTAATTCTATAAGATAACTATCATTTATAACCTTTCCCGAACAAATTTCTTATTTCCTTATTACCTGTATAAAATTCATGGTTCTTCCCTGGTTGAATTGAGATGCAAAGGAATTAAAAAGGAATATTATGTATGACCTCCGATACTTGCCTTTTTTTTATGTGGGTGCTAGGTTTCATTTCTTTTCTCACTGATTTAATTTAATGACTGTTAAACCAAGGTGGATGATAATTTAAAGGAAATTTAATATTATAGTAAAGACTATTTGAAAACGAGAATTTATGACATCTCCTTTAAAAAAATATTCAAGATTAGTATAACGTCATTAAAAAAAAATCTAAGCTAGTGTTATTTTCAAGTCGAGTCATCCGATGGTACAATACACAGTTGATGAGATTGAGATTGAGATTGTTAACGCCCAACATTTAGTTGCACTCGTATGATTTATTTTTTTTAAAAAAATTAATCATTCCAAAATGTTGGGAAAAATGCCCAGCGGTGATTACAATGAGTGAAATTGACATTCAACATAACTAACTTATAACAATAACTAACATATTGCAATAATATCTAAATTACATGTTAACCAGACTGATCGTCTGTACTATAATAGATAAGAGTTCCAATAAAAAACTGTAACATTGCACTTGGGGATATTAACTTGCTTCCCGCAGAAATCATGAGCACTTGACAAAGCGGAGTGTATCACGCATCAATATCACTGCGCTAAACAGGGACCTTCTACATCTGTAACACCACTTGATCCAACCACGATCTATGTTGCCTAAACTAGAAACACCTTGAAAAACACAGATCTGACAATCCAAATTAATGGAGACCTGAAAATAAAATCACAAAAAAAAATTACGAACACACGATCTGAACAACAAAATCGAGAACAATACATCAACTTGAACAACTAAATAAAGTTATCATCATGAACACAACGATCAAATCGATCAAATCGAAGAATAAAACTAATTTGTGAAAACAAATGTCACACTTATTGAAAAGTAAAATATAAATTAAAATAAACAGTTGTTCCCCAACTCTCTTAATGGGAAGATGGGGAAAATTGAAGAAAAAGGTGGTGCGGCGATAATGAAGACAACTGATCTTGAATATAGAGATTAGCAATTGATTAGAATAATAAGTATGGTTGTAACTCTACTTTACCTTAATGAATTGATCTGATTTAAAAAATAATAATAGATTAATTATCTGTTTTGTTTTTGTGTTATCTGTTGGACTTTAGAAACTATGTTTGGTAAACGGCTAGGCAAAATCTTGGGAAAAACGGTCTTTCCATAGGTTTATGGAAAGACGGAGTTTAATTACAATAATAAAAGGTATAAGGTCTTTGTTGCAATATTAAAGTTTTATTATGCAACGTG
>JAULKM010063482.1:0-12227 GCA_032355605.1 Rubia tinctorum | reverse complement strand
GTTAGGAATACAAAAATATGACAGAGAATAAAATACATACTTCAATATACAAATGGAAAAAGTACATCAATTATGGTTGCACAGTTAAGACAATTAATACTACCAAAATTTTAACAACGGATAAAATCATTTTACATTATTAATTTTAATTTTAAATAAAGTACAAAAATTAAATATATTTTTTATTTTCTATCATCGATACAAAAAAGAAATAGTATTCATGACAGCAATGGACTGTGTGTGCGTGTAATTTTGGAAGGTATGGAAAGTGAAGAAACATATAAGGATAACAATGATCGTAATTATATTGCTGAAACTAATCCCGACCATTCTTCGGCTTCTGATAGCGAGTGGTCTATAAAAGAGGAAGGAGTAGAGAGATATATCATGAATTGAAGTATCGATGAACTATTGAACAAGAGGGTTTGCAATGGCACAAAATACTTCGGAGAAGAAATGCCCAAGCGAAACCGGAAAATTGAAGCTGAAGGAGAAGATTTCGACCCATATGTGATGTAAGGTAAGTATATTTATTAATATTTTTTCTACATATTCATGTATGGATTAGACTCATTATGCTAAATAATGGATAAATGTTGATTGTAAGTAAAACTGTAAGAAATTTTAATGTTTCGCTAGTATCGCTGAAAGCAGCCGAGCGAGTTGCCCATTTTGGATCCACATTAATATTAACTTCCACTTATTTTGCACGTGTTTTATTTACACGTGCGTCTTTGTTGCGTATTTACCATTTGTAATTTTGCACCTGTCTTGCACTGTCCATCACCTTTAGTTATATTTTAAAAGTCATTATGTAATTTATCACTTTGTTTACAAAAACTGAGAACATACAAATTACATGATAACTCAATCTATATTCGGCCAACCACCACAATAACTGGGGTTAGTTTACTAGAAAAATCTATAAAATTTTCAGGAGCTCCACAGAAGAGAGGTGAACTAATCCCATTAAAAGCAAAGACGTCCTCCATTACAAAGCGGTTATCCATGTTAGGAATACAAAAATATGACAGAGAATAAAATACATACTTCAATATACAAATGGAAAAAGTACATAAATTATGGTTGCACAGTTAAGACAATTAATACAACCAAATTTTTAACAACGGATAAAATCATTTTACATTATTAATTTTAATTTTAAATAAAGTACAAAAATTAAATTTTTTGTTTTCATTTTCTATCATCGATATAAAAAAGAAATAGGATTAATGAGAGCAATGGACTTCGTGTGCGTTTAATTTTTGAAGGTATGGAAAGTAAAGAAACATATAAGGATCACAATGATCGTAATTATATTCCTGAAACTAATCCTGACCATTCTTCGGCATCTGATAGCGAGTGGTCTATATAAGAGGAAGGAGTAGAGAGATATATCATGAATTGAAGTATCGATGAACTATTGAAAAAGAGGGTTTTCAATAGCACAAAATACTTCGGAGAAGAAATGCCCAAACGAAACCGAAAAATTAGAGCTGAAGGAGAAGATTTCGACGCATATGTGATGTAATGTAAGTATATTTATTAATATTTTTTCTACTTATTCATGTATGGTTTAGAGTCATTATGCTTAATAATGGATAAATGTTGATTGTAAGTAAAACTGTAAGAAATTTTAATGTTTTGCTATATCGCTGAAAGCAGCCAAGCGAGTTGCACCTTTTGGATTTGAATTAATATTGACTTCCACTTATTTTGCACGTATTTGATTTACACGTGCATTTTTGTTGCATATTTACCATTTGTAATTTTGCACTTGTCTTGCCTTGTCCATCACCTTTTGTTATATTTTAAAGTCATTATGTAATTTATCACTTTGGTTACAAAAACTGAGAGCATACAAATTACATGATAACTCAATCTATATTCGGCCAACCACAACAATAACTGGGGTTAGTTTCCTAGAAAATCAATAAAATTTTCAGGAACTCCACAAAAGAGAGGTGAACTAATCCCATGAAAGCAAAGACGTCCTCTCTTATAAAGCGGTTAGCCATGTTAGGAATACAAAAATATGACAGAGAATAAAATACATACTTCAATATAAAAATGGAAAAAGTACATCAATTATGGTTGCACAGTTAAGATAATTAATACTACCAAATTTTTAACAACGGATAAAATTATTTTACATTTTTAATTTTAAATAAAGTACAAAAATTAATTTTTGTTTTTATTTTCTATCATCGATACAAAAAAGAAATAGGATTAATGAGAGCAATGGACCGTGTGTGCGTGTAATTTTTGAAGGTATGGAAAGTAAAGAAACATAAAGGATAACAATGATCGTAATTATATTCCCGAAACTAATCCTGACCATTTTTCGGCATCTAATAGCGAGTGGTTTATATAAGGGGAAGGAGTAGAGAGATATAACATGAATTCAAGTATCGATGAGCTGTTACACAAGAGGGTTTGCAATGACACCGAATACTTCGGAGAAGAAATGCCCAAGCAAAACCGGGAAATTAGAGCTGAAGGAGAAGAGTTCGACCCATATGTGATGTAAGGTAAGTATATTTGTTAATATGTTTTCTACATATTCATGTATCGATTAGAGTCATTATGCTAAATAATGAATAAATGGTGATTTAAGTAAGCTGTAAGTAATTTTAATGTTTCGCTAGTATCGCAGAAAGCAACCGAGCGAGTTGAACATTTTGGATCTGCATTAATATTGACTTCCACTTATTTTGCACGTATTTGGTTTACACGTGCGTGCTTCTCGCGTATTTTCTATTTATTATTTGCACTTGTTTTTTGTTGCGTATTTACCATTTGTAATTTTGCACTTGTCTTGCACTGTCCATCACGATTTGTTATATTTTAAAAGTTATTATGTAATTTATCACTTTGTTTACAAAACCTGAGAACATAAAAATTACATGTTAATTCAATCTATATTCAGCCAACCACAATAATTGGAGCTTTTTTACTAGAAAACTCTGTAAAATTTTCAGGAGTGTCACAAAAGAGAGATGAACTAATCTCATGAAAGCAACAACGTCCTCTCTTATCAAGAGGTTAGCCATGTTAGGAATATAAAAATATGACAGAATAAAATACACAGTTCAATATACAAATGGAAAAAGTACATCAATTATGGTTGCACAGTTAAAACAATTAATTCCACCAAAATTTTAACAATGGAAAAAAAACATTTTATGATATTAATATTAATTTTAAATAAAGTACAAAATTTAAATATTTTATTGTTATTTTCCATTATCGATACAAAAAAGAAATAGGATTAATGAGAGCCATGGACAGTGTATGCGTGCAATTTTTGAAGCTATGGAAAGTGAAGAAACATATAAGGATAACAATGATCGTAATTATATTCCTAAAACTAATTTTGACCATTCTTCGGCTGAAGATAGCGAGTGGTCTATATAAGAGGAAGGAGTAGAGAGATATATCTTGAATTGAGGTATCGATGAACTATTGAACAAGAGGGTTTGCAATGGCATAGAATACTTCGCAGCGGCAATGCCCAAGCGAAACAAGAAAATTAGAGCTGGAGGTGAAGATTCCGACCCATATGTGATGTAAGGTAAGTATATTTATTAATATTTTTTCTACATATTCACGTACGGATTAGGGTCATTATTCTAAATAATGGATAAATGTTGATCGTAAGTAAAACTGTAAGAAATTTTAATGTTTCGCTAGATCGTAGAAAGCTGCCGAGTAAGTTGCACATTTTGGATCTGCATTAATATGGACCTCCACTTATTTTGCATGTATTTTGTGTACACGTGCGTATTTGTTGCGTATTTACCATTTGTAATTTTTCCCTTGTCTTGCACCATCCATCACCTTTTGTTATATTTTAAAAGTCATTATGTAATTTATCACTTTGTTTACAAATCCCGAGAACAAACAAATTACAAGATAAATAAATCTATATTCGGCCAACCACCACAATAACTGGAGTTTGTTTGCAACAAAAATTTGTAAAAAAATTCAGGAGTGTCCCAGAAGATAGATGAACCAATCTCATGAAGGCAACAACATCCTCTCTTATAAAGCAGTTAGCCATGTTAGGAATACAAAAATATGATAGATAATAAAATACAAACATCAATATACAAAGGGAAAAAAGTACATCAATTATTGTTGCAAAGATAAGACAATTTATACTACCAAATTTTTAACAACGGATAAAATCATTTTAAATTAAAAAAATTTATTTTAAATAAAGTACAAAACATATTTTTTTTATTACTATCATCGATACAAAAAAGAAACTGGATTAATGAGAGGCATGGATTGTATGTGCATTTAATTTATGAAGGTATGGAAAGTGAAGACACATATAAGGATAACAAGGATAGTAAGTACATTCCTGAAACTAATCCCGATCATTCTTCGGCTTCCGATAGCGAGTGGTCTGTATTTGAGGAAGAAGTAGTGAGATAGATCATGAAATGAGTTATCGGTTAATTATTGAACATGAGGGTTGACAATGGCATAGAATGCTTCATAGCAGAAATGCCCAAGCCCAACTGGAAAATTAGAGTTGAAGGTGAAAATTTCAACCCATATGTGATGTAAGGAAAGTATATTTATTAATATTTTTTCTACATATTCACGTATGGATTAGAGTCATTATGCTAAATAATTAATAAATGGTGATTTAAGTAAAATTTAAATAAATTTAATGTTTCGCTAGTATCATAGAAATCAGTCGAGGGAGTTGCACATTTTGGATCTGCATTAATACTGACCTCCACTTATTTTGCACGTATTGGGTTTACACGTGCGTGTTTCTTGCGTATTTTCTATTTTAATTTTGCACTTGTCTTGCACTGTCCATCACCATTTGTTATATTTTAAAAGTCATTATGTAATTTATCACTTTGTTTACAGAACCTCAGAACATACAAATTACATATTAACTCAATCTATATTCGGC
Source organism: Rubia tinctorum (assembly GCA_032355605.1). Classification (NCBI taxonomy): domain Eukaryota; kingdom Viridiplantae; phylum Streptophyta; class Magnoliopsida; order Gentianales; family Rubiaceae; genus Rubia; species Rubia tinctorum. The sequence goes on along the minus strand of JAULKM010063482.1, from coordinate 7,288 downwards.
CGACCACCACAATAACTATAGTTTGTTTGCAACAAAAATCTGTAAAAAATTTAAGGACTGTCCCAAAAGAGAGATGAACCAATCTCATGAAAGCAACAACGTCCTCTCTTATCAAGCGGTTATCCATGTTAGAAATAAAAAATATGATATAAAATAAAATACAAAAATCAATATACAAAGGAAAAAAAGTACATCAATTATGGTTGCACAGTTAAGACAATTAATACTACCAAATTTTTAACCACGGATAAAATTATTTTAGATTATTATATTTTATTTTAAATAAAGTACGAAACATTATTTTTTTATTTCATCGATACAGAATAGATATATGATTAATGACAGCCATGGACTGTATGTGTGTGTATTTTTTTAAGGTAAGGAAAGTGAAGAAATGTATAAGGATAACAAGGATAGTAATTATATTTCTAAAACTAATCCCGACCATTCTTCGGCCTTTGATAGCGAGTGGCCTATATAAGAGGAAGGAGTAGAGAGATATATCATGAATTGAGTTATCGGTTAATTATTGAACATGGGGGTTGAGAATGGCATAGAATGCTTTAGAGCAGAAATACCCAAGCGAAACAAGAAAATTATAGCTGAAGGTGAAGATTTCAACCCATATGTGATGTAAGGTAAGAATATTTGTTAATATTTTTTCTACTTATTCATGTATGGATTAGAATCATCATGCTAAATAATCAATAAATGGTGATTTAAGTAAAATGTAAGTGATTTCAATGTTTCGCTAGTATCGCAGAAAGCAGCCTAACGAGTTGCACATTTTGGATCAGCATTAATATTGACCTCCACTTATTTTGCACGTATTGGGTTTACACGTGCGTGTTTCTTGCGTATTTTCTATTTTTATTTTTGCACTTGTCTTGCACTGTCCATCCCCTTTTGTTATATTTTAAAAGTCATTATGTAATTTATCACTTTTATTACAAATCCTGAGAACATACAAATTACAAGATAACTCAATCCATATTCAGCCAACCACCACAATAACTAGAGTTTATTTACTAGAAAACTCTGTAAAATTTTTAGGAGTGTCACAAAAGATTGATGAACTAATATCATGAAAGCAAAACGTCCTCACTTATCAAGCGGTTAGCCATGTTAGGAATACAAAAATATGACAGAGAATAAAATACTTTCTTCAATATACAAATGCAAAAAGTACATCAATTATGGTTGCACAGTTAAGACAATTAATTCTACCAAATGTTTTACAATGAAAATTTTTGTTTTACAGTATTAATTTTATTTTTAAATAAAGTACAAAAATTAAATATTTTATTGTTATTTTCCATCATCGATACAAAAAATAAATTGGATTAATGAGAGCAATGGACTGTGTATGCGTGTGATTTTTGAAGGTATGGAAAGTGAAGAAAAATATAAGGATAATAGTGATCGTAATTATATTCCTGAAACTAATCCCGACCATTCTTCGGCTTCTGATAGCGAGTGGTCTATATAACAGGAAAGAGTAGAGAGATATATCATGAATTGAGGTATCGATGAACTATTGAACAATAGGGTTTGCAATGGCATAGAATACTTCGCAACAGAAATGCCCAAGCGAAACTGGAAAATTAGAGCTGAAGGTGAAGATTCCTACCCATATGTGATATAAGGTAAGTATATTTATTAATATTTTTTCTACATATTCACGTATGGATTAGAGTCATTATGCTAAATTATGGCTAAATGTTGATCGTAAGTAAAACTGTAAGAAATTTTAATGTTTCGCTAGTATCGCAGAAAGCAGCCGAGTGAGTTGCACATTTTGGATATGCATTATTGACCTCCACTTATTTTGCATGTATTTGGTTTACACGTGCGTGTTTATTGCGTATATACCATTTGTAATTTTGCCCTTGTCTTGCACTGTCCATCACCTTTTGTTATATTTTAAAAGTCATTATGTAATTTATCACTTTGTTTATCAAACCCGAGACAAAACAATTTACATGATAACTAAATCTATATTCGGCCGACCACCATAATAACTAGAGTTTGTTTGTAACAAAAATCTGTAAAAAAAAATCAGGAGTGTCCCAGAAGAGAGATGAACCAATCTCATGAAAGCAACAATGTCTTCTCTTATCAAGCGGTTAGCCATGTTGGAATACAAAAATATGATAGAGAATAAAATACAAACATCAATATACAAAGGGAAAAAGTACATCTATTATAGTTGCACAGTTAAGACAATTAATACTACCAAATTTTTAACAACGGATAAAATTATTTTACATTATTAATTTATATTTTAAATAAAGTACAAAACATGAAAAAAAATTATATCATCGATACAAAAAAGAAATAGGATTATTGAGAGCCATGGACTGTATGTGTGTGTATTTTTTTATGGTAAGGAAAGTGAAGAAACATATAAGGATAAAAGGATAGTAATTATATTCTTGAAACTAATCCCGACCATTTTTTGGCTTTTGATAGCGAGTGGCCTATATAAGAGGAGGGAGTAGAGAGATATATCATGAATTTTCGTATCGATGAAATATTGAACAAGAGGGCTGACATTGGCATAGAATACTTCGGAGCAGCAATGCCCAAGAGAAACTTGAAAATTAGAGCTGAAGGTGAACATTTTGACCCATATGTGATGTAATGTAAGTATATTTATCAAAACAATTTCTACATATTCACGTATAGATTAGAGTAATTATGCTAAATAATTAATAAATGGTGATTTAAGTAAAATTTAAATAAATGTAATGTTTTGCTAGTATCGTAGAAAGCAGCCGAGGGAGTTGCACATTTTGGATCTGCATTAATATTGACCTCCACTTATTTTGCACGTATTTGGTTTACACGTGTGTGTTTCTTGCATATTTTCTATTTTTAATTTTGCACTTGTCTTGCACTGTCCATCACCTTTTGTTATATTTTAAAAGTCATTATGTAATTTATCATTTTTTTACAAAACCTGAGAACATACAAATTACAAGATAACTCAATCTATATTCAGCCGACCACCACAATAACTAGAGTTTATTTACTAGAAAACTCTGTAAAAATTTTAGGAGTGTCACAAAACATTGATGAACTAATATCATGAAAGCAACAACGTCCTCACTTATCAAGCGGTTAGCCATGTTAGGAATACAAAAAAATGACAGAGAATAAAATACTTACTTCAATATAAAAATGCAAAAATTACAACAATTATGGTTGTACAGTTAAGACAATTAATTCTACCAAATTTTTAACAATGAAAAAAATTTGTTTTACAATATTAATTTTATTTTTAAATAAAGTACAAAAATTAAATGTTTTATTGTTATTTTCCATCATCGATACAAAAAATAAATTGGATTAATCAAAGCAATGGACTGTGTATGCGTGTGATATTTGAAGGTATGGAAAGTGAAGAAAAATATAATGATAACAATGATCGTAATTATATTCCTGAAACTAATCTCGACCATTCTTCGGCTTCTGATAGCGAGTGGTCTATATAAGAGGAAAGAGTAGAGAGATATATCATGAATTGAGGTATCGATGAACTATTGAACAAGAGGGTCTGCAATTGCATAGAATACTTCGCAACAGAAATGCCCAAGCGAAACTAGAAAATTAGAGCTGAAGGTGAAGATTCCTACCCATATGTGATATAAGGTAAGTATATTTATTAATATTTTTTCTACATATTCACGTATGGATTAGAGTCATTATGCTAAATTATGGCTAAATGTTGATCGTAAGTAAAACTGTAAGAAATTTTAATGTTTCGCTAGTATCGCAGAAAGCAGCCGAGTGAGTTGCACATTTTGGATATGCATTAATATTGACCTCCACTTATTTTGCATGTATTTGGTGTACACGTGCGTGTTTATTGCGTATTTACCATTTGTAATTTTGCCCTTGTCTTGCACTGTCCATCACCTTTTGTTATATTTTAAAATTCATTATGTAATTTATCACTTTGTTTACCAAACAGAGACAAAAGAATTTACATGATAACTAAATCTATATTCGGCCGACCACCATAAAAACTAGAGTTTGTTTGTAACAAAATTCTGTAAAAAATTTCAGGAGTGTCCCAGAAGAGAGATGAACCAATCTCATGAAAGCAACAACGTCTTCTCTTGTCAAGCAGTTAGCCATGCTGGAATACAAAAATATGATAGAGAATAAAATACAAACATCAATATACAAAGGGAAAAAGTACATCAATTATGGTTGCACAGTTAAGACAATTAATACTACCGAATTTTTAACAACGGATAAAAATATTTTACACTATTAATTTTTATTTTAAATAAAGTACAAAACATAAAAAAAATTATATCATCGATACAAAAAAGAAAAAGGATTAATGAGAGCCATGGACTGTATGTGCTTGTATTTTTTTAAGGTATGGAAAGTGAAGAAACATATAAGGATAACAAGGATAGTAATTATATTCTTGAAACTAATCCCGACCATTTTTCGGCTTCCGATAGCGAGTGGTCTATATAAGAGGAAGGAGTAGAGAGATATATCATGAATTTTTGTATCGATGAAATATTGAACAAGAGGGCTGACAAAGGCATAGAATACTTCGGAGCAGAAATGCCCAAGAGAAACTTGAAAATTAGAACTGAATGTGAACATGTTGACCCATATGTGATGCAATGTAAGTATATTTATCAAAACAATTTCTACATATTCACGTATGGATTAGAGTCATTATGCCAAATAATTGATAAAGGGTGATTGTAAGCAAAATTGTAAGAAATTTTAATGTTTCGCTAGTATCACTGAAAGCAGCCGAGCGAGTTACACATTTTGGATCTGCATTAATATTAACCTCCACTTATTTTGAACGTATTTAATTTACACGTGTGTGTTTGTTACATATTTACCATTTGTAATTTTCCACTTGTCTTGCACTTTCGATCACCCTTTTGTTATATTTTAAAAGTCATTATGTAATTTATCACTTTGTTCACAAAACATGAGAACATACAAATTACATGATAACTCAATCTATATTCGGCCGACCACCACAATAACTGGGGTTAGTTGATGGAAAACTCTATAAATGTTTCAGGAGTGTCACATAAGAGAGATGAACTAATCTCGTGAAAGCAAAAACGTCCTCTCTTATCAAGCGGTTAGCCATGTTAAGCATACAAAAATATGACAGAGAATAAAATACATATATCGATATACAAAGGGGAAAAGTACATCAATTATGGTTGCCATGTTAAGACAATTAATACTACCAAATTTTTAACAACCGATAAAATCATTTTACATTATTAGTTTTAATTTTACAAAAAGCACAAAATTAATTTTTTTATTGTTATTTTCTATCATTGATACAAAAATTAAATAGGATTAATGAGAGCCATGAATTATGTGTGCGTGTTATTTTTGAAGGTATGTAAAGTGAAGAAAGATATAAGGATAACAATGATCGTAATTATATTCCTGAAACTAATCCCGACCATTCTTCGACCTCTGGTAGCGAGTGATCTATATAAGAGGAAGGAGTAGAAAGATATATCATGAATTGATGTATCGATGAACTATTGAACAAGAGGGCCGACAATGACATAAAATACTTCGGAGCAGAAATGCCCAAGAGAAACTTGAAAATTATATTTGAACGTGAAAATTTTGACCCATATGTGATGTAACGTAAGTGTATTTATTTATATTTTTTCTATATATTCACGTATGGATTAGAGTCATTATGCTAAATAATGGATAAATGGTTATTGTAAGTAAAACTGTAAGAAATTTTAATGTTTCGCTAGTATCGCTGAAAGCAGTCGAGCGAGTTGCACATTTTGGATTTGCATTAATATTGACCTCCGCATATTTTGCAAGTATGTAATTTACATGTGTGTTTTTGTTGCGCATTTACCATTTGTAATTTTGCACTTGTCTTGCACTGTCCATCACCTTTTGATATATTTTAAAAGTCATTATGTAATTTATCACTTTGTTTACATAACCTGAGAACATACAAATTACATGATAACTCAATCTATATTCGGCCGACCACCACAATAACTAAGGTTAGTTTACTAGAAAACTCTATAAAATTTTCAGAAGTGTCACAGAAGAGAGATGAACTAATCTCATGAAAGCAACGACGCCCTCTCTTATCAAGCGGTTAGCCATGTTAGGAATACAAAAATATGACAGAGAATAAAATACATACATCAATATACAAAGGGAGAAAAGTACATCAATTATGGTTGCACAGTTAAGACAATTAATACTACCAAATTTTTAACAACGGATAAAATTATTTTACATTATTAATTTTAATTTTAAATACGGTACAAAATTTATTTTTTATTTTCTATCATCGACACACATGAGAAATAGGATTAATGAGAGCCATGGACTATGCGTGCATGTAATTTTTGAAGGTATGGAAAGTGAAGAAACATATAAGGATAACAATGATCGTAATTATATCCCTGAAACTAATCCCGACCATTCTTCGGCTTCTGATAGCGAGTGGTCTATATAATAGGAAGGAGTAGAGAGATGTATCATGAATTGAGATATCGATTAACTATTGAACAAGAGGGTTTGCAATGGCATAGAATACTTCGGAGGAGAAATGCCCAAGCGAAACATGAATATTAGAGCTGAAGGTGAAGATTTTCTCCCCTATGTGATATAAAGTAAGTATATTTAATATTATTTTTTCTACATCTTCACGTATAGATTAGAATTATTATGTTAAATAATGTATAAATGGTGAATTAAGTAAATCTCTAAAAAAATTAATGTTTCGCTAGTATCGCAAAAATCAGCCCAGCGAGTTGCACATTTTGGATCTGCATTAATATTGACCTCCACTTATTTTGCACGTATTTAGTTTACACGTTCGTGTTTGTTGCGCATTTACCATTTGTAATTTTGCACTTGTCTTGCACTGTCCATAACCTTTTGATATATTTTAAAAGTCATTATGTAATTTATCACTCTGTTTACAGAACCTGAGAAGATACAAATTACATGATAACTCAATCTATATTCGGCCGACCACCACAATAACTAAGGTTAGTTTACTATAAAACTCTATAAAGCTATCAGGAGTGTCATAGAAGAGAGATGAACTAATCTCATGAAAGCAACAATGCCCTCTCTTACCAAGCGGTTAGCCATGTTAGGAATACAAAAATATGACAGAGAATAAAATACATACATCAATATACGAAGGAAGAAAAGTACATCAATTATGGTTGCACAGTTAAGACAATTAATACTACCAAATTTTTAACAACGGATAAAATTATTT